>BMAO01031121.1:0-30145 GCA_019973975.1 Trichonephila clavata | reverse complement strand
AAAACACTACCAATACTAGTTGAATAACAAAGCCAAAAGATCTTTCCAGCACTTGGCCATTTTTTAATGAAATTATTATTAGAAAATTATCTATTTTGTTCTTTGTATTCTCATAGAGAAACAGAATATGTATTGTTTGGATCTTTATTTTGAAAAAAACTCATTTCATGTGAAGGGATATAATTAATAAAATTATTACTTAGCAATTTAGGCTACGAACCTACGTGAATAATCCTAATCTTCCTACTCCGTGTCTTCCTACTTAAATAATTCAGAAATGTGTATTTGAACATACTTTTTACTTGAAACCAATAAACAGGTATATCTAAGTATCTTTTAATTTCAGGTATTTTGCATAAGACACAGCACCAAATTAGTATAATATTGTAACTTAGAATTATTATTACACAAAAATAAATGGCTACAGAAATAGTGCTACTACGTTTGTATAAATGCTCTATGCTCATCGGAGCCGCTCTATGATAGTGATCACCCCTGTCCGGAGGCTGTTACTGGCTTACTTAGATACCGCCACAAGTCTCTGTCTATTAATTTCATAGGGCTACAAAATAAAAGTTTTGGAAAAGAACAAAAGAGGTTTTCAGTGATTTTTAGAGTGCTGATTTCAAAAATGACCTACATTTTCCCCATCACATCAGGATTTTTTGTAAAATCAATATATTTGCTAAAACCCTATTTGAAGAGGAATTTTCTCAAACAATTTAGCCTGGGAAATTTGGCAACAGTGGTTTTTATCCAGTTAAATCTACGTAAATATTGGTTCTTGATGAAGCAAATTAATTTCTCAGCAATTAAATGAATAGTGAGTGAGTGAGTGAATATTAATGTCGCACTGTTCAACTATACGAAATATTTTGGCGATGAACCTCCTAATTTTGAGCAATGGTCAAGTGACGAGGACGACACCTGAGCTAGTACCCCTCTCCTAACTATCACACCACACATACGGGAGAACGTTTGTGCTCTCGACCGATTTAACATGCATCGCTCCGCTACACGGAGGGTCTTCAGTGGCACTAGTCTCGAGCTCATGACATGCCTGCCATAAGTCCGTTACCTTGGCCACCAGCATTAAGATGTAAACCATTGTTTCTAGACCTCATAAGCTGTCTCTGGTCATGAAAAAAGAAATTCCCTTGAGGTTTAAACATTTTACATCCAATTATGGAATAGCTTTTAAAAGAAAATCACAGCATACTATTTTAATTTGTTTTTATTAAAGTATTTCCAAAAAATATATAGATATTTTCGAAATAAATAATTAATAATTTCCGTGTATTGGTGGTAGGCGCAAGAACAAAATGAATTGCTCTTGTTCTCGAAAATAAATTTGATATGGTACTTCGGGTATTTTTTTTCCCTTTGATTTGTGTGTATTTTAAACTGGTTTATTGTTGTATTACTAATTTGATTGTAAACACCTTTTCTGTTGTTATCTTTAACGAGGAACGGGGCCCCCAAAAACCCGAGACCCAATCCGGCCTTGGACTCGTGGCTGGCGTGTCATGAGTTCGATCATATTCACTGAAGACCCACTTGTAAAAGAGGCCCTGCACGTTAATTCTGTCGAGCTCAGACGTTTCCTGTTGGTGTGGTGTGTAGTTTGGAGAGAGGATGCTAGCTCAAATGTCCTTTCGTCACTTGACCATGGTTCAAAATTACGAGGTCTTTCACCGATAGCCTTCTCTCTTGTGCAGCTTTTTTTATAGTGCGATTCTAATAAACTCCCACTTTCACTCTGTAATCCCCTACACTGTTCATACATAGAATTAAAAAACAAATTAATTTACCTCCTTGAAAATAATATGGTACAAATAGATTTTCTGATCAAGCAGATTTCCCTATTCCTCTTTGTAGTAATTAGGTCTCCAGTCTCTGATTCACTGGTGTTACTTGTTTTCATCAACCATTTTATCCCATTCTTACCTCAAAATGTGTATTCAAGTCTTTTTCAATACAACCTAAATAATTCAATACAACTGCGTAAAAATTACAAATAATAAGGGAAAATATAAAGTTAAAAATACTGTGCCGCAATCACGAAAATTATTTCAATTATTCAGTTATTTTAATTAATTATTGATCAGGCTTTATTAAAGGATGACTGCATCAGCGATGGTCAGTCTGTATCAGCCAGTCAGGGAATATTAACATCACACTATTCAGCTACACAAGGGCTTTTGGCAACGGACCTCGTCATTTTGAACCATGATCAAGTGACGAGATTGAGCTGGCACCCTCCTCTTAATTCCCACACCCCACCAACGAGAGGACATTTGAGCTCCAACAATTTAACGAGTATCGTCCCCTACACGGCGAGCCTTCAGTGGAACTAGGTTCCAACTCATGATACGCCGGGTACGAGTCCGTTCTCTTGACCACTAGGCTGCTGCGGCCACGCATCAGCTATAGCGTCATCTTACTTGATTGTTGTCTCACTCTAGCTATATCATCTTACTTGATTGTAGATCCAATTGACTCGCTCCATCCATCATCTATAGCAATGTCGTATCCCATAACGAGCTTTTTTGTGGCCTTTTATCGGCATACAATAATATATAATAAACTATCCAAATTTTTCCCGACATTGGAAAGATAGTAGCAGATATCAAGTGTCAGGGCGTCAACATGAAATGTTCTTTGATTTCTGTTTATTCTAATGTCTTATTTGAAATCAACTGACGCTTCTCTGAAGATTGATTTTGAACAGCCCACCTAAAGTTAAACCTTCGCCAAGTAAGTAGGAAACCCTTGATCGACTGAACAATAGGTTGTCGTACTCATCATTCTCAACCAGAAGGAGATGTCGAGTTGAGACCCAAACTAGCACCCTAATCTCTATATCGACCGCAAAATAAACATTAAAACTTGAGTCCAGGTAGATTTAACATAGATTTGAAACAACAGATCTTTAATAAAATCAGGACTCAAATATACAGTTCGACTGAAAACATCGTCGATCCAGTAATGGATGCTATGACCCTCCCCTTCCGTGGTTGTAATATTATTGTTACCATTCATTTCCCTTACTTTAGATTTCCAGAAGAGTTGTCTGGAAACACAAGAAGGAATGAAAGTTTTGAGAGGGATATACCATGTGAGTAAGAAACTAGAATCTGTAGAGTCGATTCAGATCTCAATCAATAACAAATTATTATCGCCTAAGGAGGATGACGCTCGTTAAATGTATTGTCCAGAACATGACAATTTTCCCTTTGATGTGAGATGCTAGGTTCGTCATTTGACTAGAGCTCAAAACTTTTGAGACATATTGCCGATGGAAAGATGATTTTTAAGTCGGTCATAAGAAAGTAGAAGCGCTCAATACAATTTTGGATGATTACAGTAAAGCCAAAAATCTTAAATAAGCAACGTCACATGCCATAATAGGATGAAAAATACCTTTCTTAGTGGAGCTACAATCACCTAATCAATATAGTAAAAAACCAGTAGGTAACTCATGAGGGAATGAATGGCTAGTTTGCGGTGGACCTCATCATTTTGAACTTCGGTCGAATGGCGAGAGCGACACCTGAGCTAGCTCTCCTCTCTTAACTAATATTCTACACCGACGGGAATAGGTAACTTCTCTAGACAATGTATAGAAGAGTCAGGTTATATAATTCCAAGCAAAAAAAAGGTTGTCGAACAGTAGGGATGGATGCATGAAACAAATCTTGAAATTGCCTTTGTACAAAAAACTGAGAATGAGGTCCTATCTAATGTGTCAGCCAAGCCATGTGATGGAGTTAAAAAATGTACGATAAAATTGGCAATAATTCAAGTCAAAATGAGGCGGTAATAAACATTCAAGCTAGCAAACTGTTTATTTGTTACCATTCAAATTAGAGAGGAAGACGACTCTGCTAAATTATTTAAGACATTTTTTAACTTTTTAAAAACAATTATAGTCTGTTTTTCAAATACAAATTGAACTATTCGAAGCGTTATATTATGTTTAAAGTAACGTATTAAAGTTTATATTTTTAAGTTGTTTATTGTTTTCAAAATATATAACATTTTTAAGTTTCCATAGGAATTTTGATAGTATTTTTTTCTGAAATTGTTGGAAAATTTCATGTAATTTTACATTTACTTTTAAAATTTTGAAGGAAAGTGGAATAAAAAAATAAACAAATCACTCATACTATTGATTCCGAGATTTCTTACTTTTTGTTATCAACGTCTAACGTGTTCTTAAATTTAGTGAGAGCGTTATTCAATTTGAAACATTGAAATATATTATTTTCCAACATAGGAAATATATATAATTTTATGGAAACTTAAAAGTAACTGCAGGGAAAAATTATTTTATCTAATAAATGAAGGGAATCTTGATTGATTTATCTTATTCCAAGAAAGAATTTTTTATAAAACTGCTTTATATTTCCTTTGAAAATGTATTAATTATCCCCTAATCCTTTTTCAAATAAATAATTTGAAGCAATAAGATATTTAATTTGGTTAACAGAAGAAATTTACTTCTCTATTGATGTGTCAAAATAATTATCAAACTATTCATATAAAACCGTAAAAAACTCCTTAAAAAAGGAAAACAAATTTCTCTCTCTCTCTGGTTCCATCTTTTATTTAAATCGTAATTATGCTTTTAATTGATAGAATCTTTACAAAGATAAATAATTAATGCACTTAAATCAAATTCTTAGTAATAATTCCATTTAAAAGTAAAGCTTTTTACGGATACCTTAAAAATCTTATTTTGTGACTTTAAATACTATTACTGCTCTTTCATTGACTAGGGGGGAAAGGGAAAAAAATTATTCAAAGCCACTTCATTGTAAAATCTCATTTTCTATCGGTGTGTGTAAGCAAACTCTAAAATTCGTCATCTCTTTAAATAAGATTTGCGGAAGATGTGTACTTTTTTCTCCGCTAATGTCGTTTGAAATGAAGTGGGAAGGGTAAATTTTAGTGGCATTTCTTTTTAGAAAATCTTTCCTCCTTTTTTAAAAGCACATAAAACACTGTTGAATAATAAAGTAATTCAAAATT
Source organism: Trichonephila clavata (assembly GCA_019973975.1). NCBI lineage: Eukaryota > Metazoa > Arthropoda > Arachnida > Araneae > Nephilidae > Trichonephila > Trichonephila clavata. Next base: position 25,111 of record BMAO01031121.1, on the reverse strand, counting down.
GCCCATAAAAGAGTTTGCTTGTCCGTTTACATACAAGTGTTCTCTTTGGTTTTATTCAATGGAGCTTTGAGTATAACATAACCATTAAAATACAGAATTTAAGGAATTTGAAATCAGAAAAAATCGATTATACTACCTTAAAAATTGTTTCTCTTTATGTATAGTATGGTTTTCAAGAATTGTAACGAAAAAGAGTGAAATTCATTCCTTTTTTGAACTTCAGATAGTTGTAATACACTTTGAAAATTCCTAAACAATGGTATTTTGTAATATTTTAAATAACTTTTTTACCTGAAGGTGGTAAATTCGGATGTTTAAATCAATTTACAATTGCAGATTCTCAACAACATTTAGAGTCGCTCTATTTAGTTAGTACTATGAAAGTAAAAACAAACGGCAAGTACTCTGTTTGCACATTCAATCGTTATACCTGTCAGATTGAACAAAATATATTCAGTAGATTTGTATATATTCACCTTCTATGCCAAATAAAATTGAAAATTATTTGTTAGCGTTTAACACAATAGCAAGAATGAAATTCAAGAACTTAATTCAATAGTAATTTCAAATTGAGCTGTATACAAACTGAAACTATAACTTTAGATTTGAAGAATGGATTAATTTTTTCTGCACCAGCCTTCTTGGAAACGCACATGTAATCTTGATTTATAACATACTGTAGATTGCCAGGTTATCTATGAAATCCCTACTAACAGGATTTATATATGCTACTTAAGCTATCCTTAAATCTATTGCGTCGAAATTCACAATTAAAAAAAGTCGCATAACCCTTATCAAAAGTTATATGTTCTTAAAATTTAAACCCAAAGTAAAAATATAGATTTATAAATATGTATGCGTGTATGCTGTTTGCCAAATTTATACTTCAAATATGAAATTTTTTTTTTTAGATTTCATGGCGTGTGACAAATTTTATTCTTTCACACTATTTGGTAATTCAGATACAGTGAAATATAAACTTATTTCAATAATAACTCGTGTTCTCTACACTTTTTTATTCGTTATTTAAAATAGGTAGATATTTTTTAAAAAGGTAGACAATTTTTTTTATTTTAAACATCCCATTGCTCTTGTTATAAAACTATTATGATTTCTGTTTAGATATTCATGTCGATTTTTTATTTTTATTTTAGTGTGCCTCAAAATTTTTTTCCTTAACTATATATAACTGAAATGTATAGTTTACTTTCCTTTACTAATAAAATGGTTTTTGAAGTGCAAGGTTGATAAAAACTGCATTCTGAATGTTGCATTTTAACTATCGAATGTTCGGATGGCGAAAACGACAAACATTTGATTGAAAATAACATGTTAAATTTATTTGGTGATACAACAAAAGAGGAATGAATAATCACATATTACATCTTTGAGGAAGAAAGTAAATTAGGTAGGGTTTCAAATTTTAACGAGAACGGATTTGAAAAAGCCAACTGGAATTTCAATTCTTTTGAGGTATCTGAGTAGAAGCTTCTTATGTACAATTAAAACTCAGTCGCTTCATTTGAGATTCAATTCTATTAAAAATTTTCAATTTGGATAAGGATACTCAAAAACAACGGTTTAATTTACGGTATTGCATCTTCCTCGGTGAACTACAGAGTGCTAACAAAGTAAATTTTTATTTTTTATAAAAAATGGTATAATTCTTCTCTAATGTTAAAATGTTTCATTATAGTTCATTAAATTACAGTAACTCTCTGTTATATATGACATTTGTAATTTTCGCGTCTCATTTTTTTTATTTGAATTTTGCTATCTTCGAACAACTATCAGTGACCGTGGAGCTAGTGGTTATGCTCGTAGCCGGTGTGTCGAGCCGATGGCCACTAAAGAGACTCGCCGTGTAGAGGAGAATGGCGTTGTAATGTAGGCATCCGGACTGTGAAAAAGTCCTCAGTTCCATATCCTGGTTGACTTTGATGTTGGCATGGCGATGTTAGGGTTTTTCTTTCTGCTTAACAGGAATCATGGCTATTGGCTGCGACGATGGCATCCAGGAGGCGTGGCAATGATTCTTCATCTGACTGCTGTAGAGATGAATTTTTTTTGGCATGGGTGAGAGCTTAAAGCTTGCTCTCTGATTGGTCGGTGGTATCGTGAACATAGAATCCTATTGGCTGCCCTGGCCGTGTAGAGGAGGTCGATGTACGTTAAATTTAGCTATGCCTCCCGTTAGTATAATAGTTAAGAGATGAAATTGCTAGCTCTGAGAGAGGGGTGTCCCTTGGCTGAGGTTTAAAATTACGAGTTCCGTCACCAATAACTGTCATGTTGCTTTATAGCGCCACGTTAATATAACTTACTCGCGCACAACTATCATTAAATATAGATAGTCTGATAACCGTGCAAAAAGCAGTCGCCAAACAATTTGCCAACTTCGACAAGGGATAACTTAATCTAAGCTTTAATCCGCCTACAATCACCTGTTCTTTTAGTCCGTTAAAATGATACTTTGAAATTTGTTGTTTTTGAATGAGCATTCATGTATTCGAAATAAACCTCCGAAAAAAACTTCATCACCAGTACGGTTTCACTCATTTTCTCCAATAAATATAGAATTTCTGTTTTCTCACTTGTATCCTTAAGTAACTCATTCAAACTAATTTCAATTCAAGCGTATAATGTTTTATACAAGAATGACGTGCCAGATCAGCCATCGTCCTCGTCATTCGAACGAGTTAATGTATAGGTGCTGGAATGTAGAATACTTGCATACAGTCTGTCAAAGTATTGGGACACACTACCAGTTCATAGATATTTATCGTAATATTTTACTTAAACATAAAAATGAAATCAAGAAATGAAGTAAATGTTATTTTGGTAAATATAAATAATAATTTGAACACAACTCATACATAAATGCCATTATGTTTAATATTGAAAATAAAATAAATCGATTTATAAAAAAGGAGCTCAAAAAAGTATTAGGACACTTCCCATAAATAAAGAAAAACAATTCAAATTTAGAAATTAATATCTTATTGGGCCGTCCTTGCTTTTTATAACCTCTCAAAGTCTTTTGGTATGGATTGGATCAATATTTTGCAAAACGATCCATCCAATCTTCAACCAAATATTTTCTTAAATCCAGCTTGTTAGAAATTTGGTGCTGATATAGATTTTGCTGCAAATAGTCCCACACATGTTTAATGGAATTAGGTCTGAACTTGGTGCAAGGAGTCTTGATAACACTAGGGCAGTGATAGAGGGCCCATAACTTGCAAATATCTACAGTATGTTTCATGTATTTATCTTGGTACAATTTAAAATGTCTTGAGATTCCCAACCTGCTTGCACTTTGCTTTAAATTTCGCTTGCGAATGTCACGATAGGCATATTTATTCATTATATAATCAACTAGCTGAAATGCCCGTTCTTCGCACGGGTTAAGTTTTAAAAACAAAAATTTATCTATTATAGAATTATAATATTTTTAGTGAGGGTAAAAACCCTGCATAAAAAGTAGTATAACCAAAAATTAAAAATATTTTTTTTTCAAATGAATGTTCACATTAGAAATAATTTTAAGCAAATTGCAATTTGGCCTCAAAGCAAATAATAATTAATCAAAAACAAATATTTCAATGTAAGAGAGAAAATTATCAAGCTAAAGAGTAAATAGATATGAATGAATGCAAATATAAATAAAAATTACAGAAAAGTGATAGCAGTAGTGAGTTTCTGGTAAGGAACTATGGGGAAATAACCTGCAATAGATGAACTGAAAGAAAAAATTAATGATAAACTAATTCACTAAATGCTATAATAAATAAGAAATATTAGGAAGCCTTCAACTGAAAAAAAATTAAATTAGCATTGCACCCATACCTCACATAATACTATCTAACATCTCTGTAATACGCCTAATATACAGTATTAGATGTAATTAAATACTAAAAACATTTAATTAGTATGAACTAAAATCAAATTCTACCAAAAACAGGTCCCCGTTGAAATAGTTCAGAACAAACAACAGTACTGAATGAAACAAATAATAAACCATGTTGCTAAAAAATTAATTTTTGAAACAATACTTTTTGTAACATTTCTATTAAAAATTATTATTTGATTGCAAAGAGCAAAAGAATGAGTACATAAATGATAAATAACTATAATGATAATTGAAATATATATATCCTATATGGACAGTATAAAATAAAATATGCATATGATCTCCAAGAAACTATGCGAGGAACAGATAATCAGAAGCAACGTTAAAACCATGATAGCATGAGACGTAAAATCATTTCAACACTGAATTTTAAAGAAATCCAGAGGGAAATATGAGAAAATCTTTTCAAGGTGCATCTTTTTTCTGTGCAAAAATTTTTATGATCACAAATGAAACAGTTTTCTGATTTGCAAGATTGCCAGAAGCAAAGTTAAGTCATGACGAAAAGTCTGGTCAAAATGGAATTTAAAAAAAATATGAAAACATTATTTCAAGGTCACTTTATCATAGTTCCACCAAATAGATTTTTGTTTAAAAAAATTATGCTTTTTTTACATTTAAAACAAAAATGAGTTCTTTTCGGTCATAGAGACCAAAAGGCAAAAAACAGCGATACACAAAAACATTCTGGTTTCTCATAAATAGGAAGCATTCATTATCTTCACGATATTACCAACATGTTAATAGCAATTAGTTTGAATTCAGTGTCATTTTCTTTCCGTTTTACAAAATTTGAGCAATATTTTCTACATTGAACAAAATATTGAATATGCCGATGAAGGAAGAATTATTATTAGGAAGGATGAATATTTATCTTCAACGACAGAAATTGGCATACATATGTAAAACATGTAACATTTATGTGTAAAAAATGTATATATACAATCAGCATGAAGAACTGATTGTCAGAAGGAAAATTACTTTGAGCATTTAATCGCATCCATAATTTTTCTAACCGGTGTTTTTTTTTTTTTTTTTTTTTGTGAACAAATGGACATGACAAAAAAAAATTCTGGTAAGAAGTGAAGGTGTAGTTTCATTGATTGTAAAAAAAAGCCCTTTGATATTTGTGTTATGAATAGGTAATCATGATCTATGATTCTGTTTACAAAAGGTCTCACAAATTATTGTTCGGCTGAAAAATAGACTTTTGAGTCTTTGTATCACATAATTACTGTACCAACAATGATACGCAAGAAAAGGATAGTTATGAAAAATAAAACTGTGACACTGAAATAGGAATTATAACAACATTTAAATTAAAACGTTATCTAAAACAGAAAAGTAAGCCTTAATTTTGATAAAATTGCCATAAACAGTTTTGAACAACAACAAAAAACACATAACAGAAAATCTTAAATATTTAAAATTGAAATAAAAGAAACAAATAAATATAAAAGTAACCTTACACATAGTATAGAAATTATAATATTAATTCAAACCAAAAGATAAATAAATTCAAATTTGATGAAACTACCATAAGCAAAATCTTATACGTGAATAGAAATTCTAACTTAAAATCACAATATTGACAATCTGTTGATCTCAATTGGTTTGAATTGAGTGTCATTTTTCTACTTTTTTTTTGTTACAATGGAAAAATGTGGAATCTGCCAATTAAGGAAAAGGGAACTTATGTATTGGCGTTATGACAGCAAAATTTGCACCACAATATAAAATAATAGATTCTTATGTGTCTTATATGGAAAAAATCAAATTTTGGTGAAAAAAAAGAAAAAACTTTGACTGCGGTGACTGATAATCAGGTGATGACTTAGTTTCACGCTATACATAGCCCAAGTACAACTGTATATTGATAGTATCACTAATTTCAGTTTAACAAAAAGAAAATCTCATATATAAATAAAAATTTGTATTAGCCTTTGTATTCTTATGTATTAGCATCACCCCAGCCAAATTATCGCTAAGCAAATCACACTATATGCACCAAACTCTGACTAATTTTTTTAGCGCGTTTTTCACATAGTGTAAAAAAAGCGCTATTAGGACGCAAATTTCGTCTTTGTTCCATATTTTGTCGTACCTTTTTCTCAGCCAATAAGCAACCGATTGACCTCGGGTTTTCAGCATTTGTGCCCTAGATGAGCCGAATCATATTTAAATTAATTTTTTTTAAAGTATAGTACACTACTTTTTCTGTTAGTAAAAAGTTCATTAGTCGCATTATTTTAAAATACAACATGTGGAAAACAAGCTAAAATTACTTGGCCATACCAATGATTGATATCTTGTTTAATATAAAAACACTCAAGAATCTTTGTTATTACTGCTTAGGACCCAAACCGTTAAGACTGTATTCTGATAGGAAGATGCATCGGTCTTCCAGGTAAACCTGTTATATATTTTTTCAATAACTAAATTAGTTTAATATATATTTTTTTACCTTATTTTTGGTATGATTATTCGGAACCATTTCTGGGTTTAGATTTAATTCTGTCATTTCTTTTCAGCTTAAAAATTTTTGATTTATTTTGTATGTAGTCAATTGTATTCATATTGTAGTACCTGTTTTGATTTAAGGCTGTGTCAGGTTTATTATTCTATTTTCATTTTGACCTTTACATGTATACATTATTCTTCTATACTGTTTCTGGTTTTAGATTTAATATAGTCATTTCTTTTCCAGCTTAAGAGTTTCTGATGACTTAAGTGTTGCTTTCAAAAATTTCGATTCTTCATTATAAGAAGAAACAAACACATAGGCATCAAAGTGTCGAACCACTCCAAGTTTTTGCCACTGAACCTCATGTTTTTAACAGTTTGAAAATCCTCACGAAAATACAGCAAAGAGATATCCCTTATGAAAAATCTGGGAACCGATAGAACAGAGTTCAGACAGTCTGTAACTCAGAAGCGGAGCAGTAAGTCATAGGGTTCAACATGGCAGTTTTATACGCTTCGCCAGATGAATAGCTGTTCAATTCATGATCAAGTGTAAATACCTTAAATCTATTCCAGTTGTTGATAATAAATGAACAGCCCGTCGAACAATAATACTGGATTGCACACAACAAATAAGAAATTGAACTGAAGAGACAGGAGCCATCACCATCATTTGGGACTACTTGGCAAGGGAATGTATCATACCTAAAATTCAACAGCTCGTATACTTGGGTCATTGTTTAGAACAACATATTAATCAACATTAACAATTGAAAATAATTACCTCTAATGGTAGTTCATAAAATAAACGTGGCACTTAACCTAAAATAGTAATTACAACATTTAAACAAACATCTAAACAATCAACATTAACAACTGAAAATCATAAAAATGCATATTAAACCAATTCAATTTAGAATTACTGTAAAAAAAATTATACCATAAAACCTCTGACCACAAAAAAAAATCAGAAATTTTGGAAGATAAATGACAAAGTTTAATCTAAAACCTGAAACAATACAGAAGAATCAAATGAATACATGTAAAGGTCAAAATGAAAAAAGAATAATAAATGTGAAGCTGACTTAAACAGAAATTACAATAGAAATACAATTAATTGACTACACACAAATCAGAAATTTTTAAGCTGAACAAGAAACAACAAAATTAAATCTAAACCCAGAAATGGTTCGGAATAATCATTCAAAATATATGCAAAACAAAAGTGTATATTAAACGAATTTAATTTAGTTATTGAAAAAATACATAATAGGCTTAGCTGGCAAACCAATCTTCCAACTGTTATCTACTGTTGTCAAATTAGTGTTGCCAATCGAAAAAATAAAATTTAGAAAAAACATTTTTTAGGATGATTTTTTCGAAAAACAAATGTAATTCCTCCCCTAAGAGTTAAAAAAACGAATAAATAAAACCATAAATAAGTATATTTACTATAAAATGTGTTAAAATTCCCCCCAAAACAGCTCGAAACATTAATTTTTGCAAAGTTATGACTTGGCATGGCTGATGACGTCATATCTCCATTTAACTGAAAAATCGCATAAAAATTGAATTTAAAAAAAATCTAAAGCGAATTTCGAAAAACACTCTTCGGTTAATAGCATAACGACCTATAGCTTCTACATGCCAAGTTTCATTATTCTGGGTTGCTTAATTTCACCGGAACAGCTGAAACACACAAACTCTTTCTTATATTAGTATAGATTAGCACTCCTTTGTCGAAATTTTTCATCTCATTTCTGCATAATTGTTGCTGGGTGATTGAAGAGGTAATCAGACGTCTGTGGAGCGTTTAATTTCTCTATTGTAATGCACGGGTGGTTGTGGACTTTTTGACATAGATCGTTGACTTCAAATAAGCGCATTATAAGAAATACACTGGTATTTCATCACACAATATAGAGGAACAATTTTGATAACAGAAACGCGAGAGCAAAAGACCAGGAAATGTCTCATTCAGTAATTGAATTGTTTCACTGACTGTATGGCGCAAAATCAATAGCATCTAATTTTCGAAAAAGTAACCTTGTTATATTTCACAATGCCAGTAACATTTACTCCTTGATCCACCTTATTTTCAAAAGATGTGGCCAAATGATGTCTCTTGCCTCAAATCCGCACTAAATAGTCACACATCGTGGATGCTTTTGTTGTTTGACAATCACATGTAGGCGCTCCAAACCCCAAACACCGCATTTAATGGAGATTAACAAAGCCCTCAAAAAAAAAAAAAAAAAAAAAAAAAAAAAAAAAAAAAAGTATAGATGTGTTTCTTCAGTTAGAATGATTTTACTTCAAAAATCAGCTTTTACTCGTGGATGTACAATAATACATTTTACAAGATCTCTTCGCTGTTCATGGTCATTAGGCTTCAGTTGTTTGAGTTTTGTATGTCTGGACACACAGATATTTCGTCAGTATATGCTGAAGAGAGCTTCTTGAAATTTGTAATCTTTGTCCACTACACACAATTAATGTGCCGGGATTTTAACCAACACATTCAAGCACTGCTTCCATATTGTCTTTTGAGCGGCTTGTTTCTCGAAGACCGTTTTAGCGTCTGCAACTCATCCAGTATTGCTGAATTTTGAAATTAATCTTTTCAGAGTTGAAGTAGTTAAAAAACAATGTCAACATGATTTGTATAAAAATTTGAACTGCGGACGCCAAATTGTTCTACAAAGAAATTACGTTGCTTTATCGTATGAAGCTACTTTTTACTAACCCTAAACTCTCAGCTGTCAAATTGTTCTTTTTCAGGGCTGCCAGCAATTTAATACAAAAAAGGCGGCAAATTCAAATCTTGCATTAATTTTGAGACACCTATTTTTACAAGCGTCATTCAGCTGGATAAGCCTAGCGAAAATTTGATGTTATTTCAATCTCATCGCTGGCTATCCAAAGCAGAACTAACTGAACAAAATGGCCGGCACTGTCGCTTTCACCTGCAAATCTTTTGAACCATCTTTCATACCTGGTAAATAACTCCCGTCTTGAATCACACCTGTGCTCACACCTTCCTCCCAGCCAATTAGTTCTTTTGTAAAGTTTATACAATTTTTGACATTCGAGCATTTGTGTGAGGAATATTTTGGAACGTGTATAATACACTTGTTCACTACTGCTCGGTGAATGAATCGTACACCAAGCCTGTGAGTCCTTTTAAAGTTTTTGGTGCAGAGCTTGAGGTGTGGTAATTTAATTTATGTAGCAGGATGTTTTCTTTCCTTTTCAGTATTGTCCACGCACCATCCTTCAAAACAGCAAAAATGTGAAAGCTTCAAAAATTTTTTCCCTATTATATGTATTTTCAGCATTTGAATGAATTGATTTCTTACGGAATGGGCGAAAAACCGATTGCTGATATAAATGAAAATTTGCAGAATAAATCGGTTGAAGACCCAATACCTCATTTCTCTGACGGTGACCTGAGATATATTTGAAACTTTAATAACCTTATGGATTAAATAAAACAGAAAAATGCTTAGCATTACGGAGTCTTTCAGGGATCTATATTGGAAGAAGTTGTCGCTTTAAGTCGAAAATAAGCTGTTATAGTTCACGAAAAATACGAAAAACATTTTCCGTTGTGCTGGCATCTATGTACTTGCAGGAATGACCACAACATGTGATTGCTTTTCTCACAACTTCTTGAAAAACTTCATATTCTTCTTTCAAATATTTTTTGTTTCCTACTAATACTACGGGAACGTTATTACCTAGAATTCAACACAAAGTATTTAAAAGGTAGCATGTAATGTGTCCCAAAAGTAACACAAGATTTGAATTAAATAAAAAAACCCGCTTTTATTTAATTTGTTATTATTTTATTGAATCGTAAGTTACGCAGGATAAGGTATACGCAGAATAACACGTCGGGCCAATGAGTTTCTCGTCTTTGATATAACATACGCACTCCTCTGTCGAAATTCTTTAGGAACTTTCTGCATAGTTGTGGCTGAGAAATCAAAAAGGAAATTAAGCTTTGATGCAGCAATTATTTCTCTCTTGTACTGCACGTGTGGTTGTGGACATGTTGATATAGAACTGTGGGTTCAAATGATCCCATAAAGAAGAAATATCAAAGTATTTGGTGGGTTTGATCGTGGCAGTATAGTGGGATGCCACCTTTGTGGGAAATCAGTTCGTGAGACTGCGGACATTCTACAGAAGCCTAAATACACTGTGAGTGATGTAATTGTGAAGTGGAAACGTCGAGGCAGTGAAACGGCCGAAAAACAAACCGGTAGGCCGAAAATACTTGGTGAACTCAGCCGCAGAACTCTGAAAATGGTAGTGAAACAAAATCGCAAGTCTTCGTTGGTGGAAATTTCTCAGGAGTTCCAAAAAATTCATCCGAAATTAGTGTTAGCAGCAGGACTGTCCGTCGCGAGTTAAAAAACTTGGGATTCCATGGTAGTGCAGCCGCTCACAAGCCAAACATCACCCTACATAATGCGAAGCATCGATTTCAATGGTGTAGAGCTCATCGTCATTAGACTGTGGACATGTGGAAAACTGTTCTTTGGAGTGATGAATCTCGCTTTACAGTGTGGCAGTCGGATGGACGCGTCTGGGTTTGGCGGATGCCCAGCGAACGTTTCTTTAGTGACTGCAATGCGCCGACTGTTAAGTTTGGTGGTGGAAGCATAATGGTGTGGGGGTGTTTCTCGTGGTTTGGCTTGGGTCCGTTAGTTCCTGTGATTGGAAACATGAACTCTGAGATGGATGTGGACGTTCTGGACAATGCTGCACTCTGAACTCTATGGCAATATTTCGGGGAAGGACCATTTCTTTTTCAGCAGGATAACTGCTCCTTTCACACATCGAGGCTTGCACGGACGTGGTTTGACGAAATGGGTGTTCAAAAACTGGCCTTCTCAGAGCCCCGATCTAAATCCCATAGAACACCTTTGGGACAAATTAGAACGCATATTACGTAGCCAGCCAAATCGACCCTCCTCACTGCAAGCACTCACTTCAGCTGTGATGAACGCCTGGAAGGCAATTTCTATGGTCACCTATCAAATATTGGTGGAAAATCTTCCCAAACGACGTATGCAGGCTGGCATCCATGCAACAGGGGGACCAACATCATATTAATATAGGCCTCAGGACGCTCTAAGTCAATACCACTGGGTGTCCGTATACTTTTGGCCAGATAGTGTATTATCTCTCTCTTCAAGCTCTAGAAAAGCTGTGAATATCTTCATACCTTTAAGTTCTTGTGTGTTCAATGAATATCTGCAATCGTGCTGCTCTTAAAAATCCTAAAAATGTCAGATTCCTTCAAGACTGTATATCGGAAGAAGTTTTCACTCCAAATTGAAAATAAATTAAACCAAGTCATGAGAAAAATATTTGATTCATTTTCTCGGGCACTGGTTTCTGCATATTTGCTGGACCGACAGCAATCCCCGACTGATGATTTGACTTCATCCTTCAGAACTTCATCTATATAATCTGTTTTGTTTCCTCCTAGAATGACGGTAACGTTATTTCCTAAAATTGATCGAAAGAGAAAAAATGTGTAAATGGATACAAAGGCATTTAAAAGATAGCATATAAGGTGTCTCAAAATTAACTCAAGATTTGAATTAAAGAAAAAAAAAGGATGTTTATGTGCTTGTTGACATAGACCTATGACTTTAAATAACCACATAAGAAATATACTGGTGTAAAATCACATTATCTACGTCTCCAATTCTGATACCCGAAAAAAGAGTAGAAAATGTCTCTTGCAGTAAGTAAATTGTTCCACTCTCTGTATTGCCTTCGGTGCCATCTTGTTGATACCACATATCCCACACCAGTAATGTTGAATCCGTTTTGAGAGAATTTTTATCTAGAAAAGGTAACAACCCGGCTGACGAAAGCGAAAATAATACTGGAAATTTCCCATCTACAGAACGCCATACATCTAACACTAAACTCAGTTGTACAAAAAGTGCAAATAATTTTCAAGAAAAAACATTCGTATTATCCAATGTGATTGGTAATTGTTCATCAATTACTACCCAAGATTTTTGCAGTATTAAATCAATTTTGAATCGTAATGATCGAAATTGCGAAACTCTTCTGGATGGTTTTGAGTTGCAGGTAGAAACTTTAACTTTACGTATATTTTACATACTTTAACAAACGTAAGCTAAGTAAAGGACAAGTCTCTCGAAAGCAATGTTGAAGCCACCTTAAGTGCATATGCAAGAGTTGAAAATTTACTATACGATACTGCATCGCAGAACAATGATATAATTTAAAAATTCGTAAACAACAAAAATAAGTCCTTTTTCGATGCAACAGCTCGAGATGGAAATAATCCTTCGCTTAATGTTTGTTTACTTAGAGGTCCTAATTTAATAGATTTGATTCGGGATATTTTGGATAGATTTCTTATATACTCCATTAACTTATCGGCTAATATCAAAAGGCATTTTAGAAAATAAGTGTTACGCTGGAACATAGGGATACTCAAAGGTTTTTTAACGTCCTCTCCTGCCACTAAGTTCTCTGAAGGGATTGTTGACTCTCGTCTATATTAATCATGCCAATGTTCTGATGAGTATCCACCGTGATTGCACAAATGGGCTTCCGGAAAATCGATTACAAAGAAAAAGTTCATTTTGAATGACATCGCCGTTGTTTTGAATGGAATTCAGCGCATTTCCATTAATATTCAAGATGGAAACATTAAATACTGTAAGAAATTTTAGTGTGCTTTTTAGAGGCCAGTATATACCATCCGAGGCATATAACACTAAAATTCATGTTTCAGACTTGCCTTATCTCAGTCATGTGCGTAGTCTTTCAGAAGATAGCCATACAACTTTTGGTACTCCTGATCTCTTTAGAAGCGAGTCCATTACAATTCGAGTCTTTTTAGAGCAATATCTCAAGTTCTGTAAACACGACTAATGCTCTTTAAGGGAACCGGGACGTTCTCGATGAGGCGAAAAAAGCAAAATTTGGCTTTTCAAAAGAACATTATTTTAAAAAACAGAAAGACTCCACAAATAAAATTTTTATGTCATACAACCAATATACTGTTCTTAATATACTATAACATAAAATTATTAAATTTCTAAAATATTTTAAGATATATAAGGATTTGAAAAAGTACACACCAAAAAGAGCTTTCGTATACATGGTGCTCATTAGGTACATGTATCTATACTTTTATAACATATAACACCACAAAACATGCTGTTTTAGTTACAAAATTGTACGTTAATTGAAATGCAATAAATACTTTTATATTCCCTCGTTCAGAAATTTTTTTAAAAAAATTTTAGTTTTGATTTTTTGGAATTTTGGTAAAAATGTCATTTTTTTTAGAGAAATTGAACAATAAAATAAAAATACTAACATTTCAGGAATGAAATTAGAAGAATTAAATGCATTATCATGATACAAAAGATTTTACCAAGTTTCTTTAAAATATAATAAATTGATGTTTCTACACATGTACCTAAAAACCAAAAAAAACACGTTTTGAGAAAAATGGAAGAAACTAAATAAAATTGTACACTTAACTAAAATTTGACTTTCAGAATATTCCACCACTGTACTCATCTTGCATAGACTCTTTTAAGGCATCTTGCTTCCTTTTAATTTGTCTTTTAGTTGTCCTGGCTTCTTTGGTAGCTTTTTGGACATTCCTCTGGGCATCACAAATTCTGACGTAGTCAATTTTACGAGGGCCTTCACGAGTATTGATCCCTGTATTTCTTTGCATTTCTTTTAATACTTCTGTTCCTGCGTATGCATCTTCTTTGAAACATATAACTGCGTCCTTAAGACCCATTTGCAAAGTTTTTTTGCTCACAAATGTGTTTTTGGCACACGATTCCACACACAGTTATTAAAGCTTTCGTTGGGGTTTTGAGTTCGGCCATGCAGACATTTTAATAAAAGTTCTTTCGCAGTTAAATCTCTAAATATTTTTTTAATTTTAAGAAGAACTTCTTGCAGCAAAAGAATTTCTGCATCTGTCAGCCTTCCTTGTCCAGATATTGCTTTATTGTCTGACAGCCTGGTGGATTTTAAAGCTCTCAGTCTTGATTCCATCCTTTTTTGGACGTGGCCGATGCACTCCAGTTTTTCAATATTAACATCATCACCGTATATGTTGGACTCTTGAACCCTAAGGAATCCCTTCGAATCTCCATCTCCAAGGTACTGAACATATCGAACATCGTAATTTGGTAATGAGCGATTGAAATTCCGCAATGCTCCTTCACTCTCCATTCCCGCACTAAATCCATGATAGTTTACCTGGCAATTATCACGGGTTTTTTTTGTTTCTATATTCAAAACAATATTTTGATAGGCACTCAAAATCAATAACTTTTCCGTTATCAAGAGAAGTTGCCATTACAATGCCCTTCTTTGACGCGTGTCCTTTTTTTTTTTTTTTTGCCAGGTCCCATTAAGAGCAATTGCTATGTCCTTATTGTTTTCGTTTTCAATGGCAGCTGCATTAACGCTGTTAACCATTGAACGTGATGAAGCAGTTTCCAACGCATTAAAAATTGGCATATACAGTCTTTTTCAAATTTAGCTGGAGGAGGAGGCAAGTTCATCAGCGCACAAAATGTCTGAGCTGCACTTTTTCCAATTCCAATGCATCTCATGCCATAAACAAACCTCAAATTTACTTCGTATCCTGCTGGCACAGAATTTGAAGTAATTAAACCATGACTAGAGCCACAATACTTGCAAGTTGCTGATATACTGCTAGCAAGGCCTCTACGACTACTCTTATTTTCAGCAACATCAAAGCAGAAAGAGCTATCACAAAATCTGCATTTTACAATATTGTTGAAAATATCATTAAGCATATTTAAGTCAATAATAACAAACATGTTTTAAGATTCAGTTGAAAAGTTTTCTTCCATAGTCAAAATGTCCTTCACTCTTCTCAATCTTTTTTTAGAGGCACTGACATCAAATTGTTTACTCTCCACACATACTGAAGTTTTTTTACGAATTAGACGACGCTTCTGATGTCCAAATTTCTTTGTTCGAGACATTGCAAATATTTTAAATACTTACAAATCACAAACAAACAGAAAGTAAACAAGAAAAGGTAAATTAGCAGTCAAAATATGAAGTTCGTAACTCGCGTGTTTGTAACTCAAGCACAAGAAAACAAAATTTTTAAATTTCGCACAGCTTGTGTTATAAACAAGATTAAGTTAAGTAGTTATAGTCCTTCTCAAACCACAAGAATAAAATTAATATATCCAGATTAAGTGATATTAAAATATATATCTACAATCTACATAAAAACATGTTTCGGTTACTGAAAGATGAGCGTAGCACTTGATGAACGATAACGTAAGCAACAGGTGTGGTGGCTGTTGTTTACATTTTAAAACCACTACTTTTTTTTTAAGATGAAAATTGAAAAATCGATTTTTTGAAGGTTTATCACGTCTTGGTTTCTTCCCTTAAGGTCCCTAAGGAATTTCCTTCTCATTTCCTCTTTTGTGCATGGTTGTTTCATAGGGTACATCAGAGTTTCTCAAACTGTGAGGTGCGCCCCCTGATAACCCTACAAAGGGGCGCGAGTATATCGAAAATAAAAGATTTTTTTAAAAAAAATAACCGAATGAAAAGTAAAACAAAATTCATTTTCTGATATTTTTAAAAATACAGATTTACACTAATATAATTTATATATCACATGTGACGATATTAAGTGTTTAAAAGTAAAAGCTTCAACCTTTGATCCAAAAACCAAGTAAAAATACATTTGTTTGAATTGCTGGAATTTCACGATGAAAGATTTTTTTTATTACGTTTTTTTTAAAGCTAAAATACGACTCTTTCTGAGAAAAAACATAACCCAGATCCAGAATCATGAAAATTTTAAGAAGATAAAAAAACTCATCACTGCTATTATTATTGAAATACTGTACATATTAGCCGTAAAAAGAAAATGAAGACTTAATTCACTTTTTATTTCAGATCGAGCAAGGGAAGAAAGAGCCTGCTGAGTAGAAATAATGCATATTATTCATGATAGCGAAAGTTAATTTGAGAAAATGATGAACATGAAACGAAAGGAAAATTTTCAAATGCTTCTTAAAGAACTTCATCAACTAAAATATGAAGCCATAAGTGTACCACGGCACACAGCGCCCTGTCAAAAAGACACAAGTAAGAAAAAGTTCAACATGCTATTTGTTAGTCATCAAGGACTATAAAACTACAATAACTTGAACAAAATATGAAAGCTTTCCCTGCAAATAACATTCCTGTTGAAAACTGTCTGTGATTTGTGTCCTTCATTAAGGTCATGCACATTTGAATCCTCCAAGTTCAGTTTTATTGGATTTTTTCCCAAATTATCAAAGACAAATTTAAAAGTCCTTGAAAGTAGATAAGTATGCTTTCTCATAATTAAATTTTTCGCTGGAATTACGATTTTTATCGTGTCACTAAAAATAATTATAAAAAAAGGATTGGGGTGACTGGGTCACTCACACGACCATTAACGTTAGTATCGATTGCACGCCTCTTCCCGGGTTAAGACATTTTTAAGTCTTCTCGCTTTAAATATTAAAAATAACACAATTATTCTTCATCGGAATTTTATATTCTTTTTCATTATTAAAGAATGATAAATGAAATATTACATCTTAATGAGCACCATGTTGCTCTCTGTCGAATCCATATCTACTAAACTGTTCGATGCCACTTGCAATGTGCTAAAAATGAGAGTTCCCATGTCCTCCCAAACAAGAGTGAGAAGTTCATGGTGACCAAATGGCTTATTAGTAACAAACATGTCTTTCATGTCGTTAAGGATTCCCAGCTGAGAAGTGTAATTTAATCATACGAGTGCTTTAGAGATATTTGGGAAGACGCACTCTAATTCTACTAAAACTTGGTGAGAATAAAAAAATTATTTCCTCATTTGTGCATGGTTGTTTTCTCGGTTACATGGATTCATAGACAAGTTCAAAAGTGGAAGACAGTGGAAGCAGTGTTGAAGATCGTACAAAATGATCCATTTCAGAATTTCATAGCGTCTCGTAGATAGGGGCATAGCAGTTAAAAATAAACATTCTATTAAATCAGGTGTTTTGGATTAAATGATGAATGCACGTGGCCCTATCCATCTACATATAACTGTCATGTTTCGATGTTTTTTCAGACCCTCTTCAAGAAATATAAGATACTCGCGTTTAAGCGTTCATTTGAGATTCTAATGTGTACGAAATGAGCAAGCAATAAGCCTTCGTTCTCACTCACACATTTTCAGCAAAGCGGTATTATACAGCACCTAATGAGGTATTCCTATAAGGTATCTGGCTCACTTGTGTGTGTATTTAGTATTGATATTTTTCTCTCTTTTCATGTGCTCGAAACTAATGAACGATTGAAAGTATAATTTGGTGCAGTAACATATAGACTTTGTCATTTTCAACGTCAAACATTTCCTGTTTCTTGAAATTAATTCAAAATTTTTGCAATGGCAGTTCTTTCGAATCAAACCTCTTCACGAGAGTGCCTGCTTTTAGCTTCTGGTGCCTGACTTTTCTTCGAGATGGATCATGGGTATTTCAACTTTAGCCTCACCTAAATGACTGAGGTTCCAATGAGGATTTTGAGCTATTTTAAGGAGGTAAATGATTTGATGTTTTTGTAACCGAGACCGGTTAGTACGACTACTTGCTGTGAGTGGGCCTTCGTGCCATAATTCTATAAGGATATAAGCAGCTTCGGGATGGATCATGGTTATTTCAACTTTAACCTCACCTAGAAGAATGAGTTTCCATTGACGAATTGGAGTGATTTTAAGGAGGTATATGAATGAATGATGTTTTTGGAAAAAAGAAAGAGAAACCGGTTGATTGCATCTACTTACTGTAGTTAGCCCCTTTGTACCGCAAATCTATAAGAATATAAGCAGTAGTCAGTTTCGGTTATGAGACAAGGATTACGAGATCTAGATCCGTTTCAGTATCTGACTTCTCTCTGTTCCATAACTCTAGAAGAATATTCACAGCTACCTCTTCAATTGAAATGCTACTTAGAGGCGCCTATTAGTGCTGCCTTTAGAAGGGTTAAAGGGTATTTCAACTATAATCTCTCTGTTCAATGAACAGAGATTGATACAAATTTGAGTAGTAGATCAGCAAATACAAGTATCTGAATATAATACAATTCTGATCATTACAAGTATCTGAATATTATATTTATTTATAAAAAAGTGCAGACCCATACACACAGATGACTACTATTATA
Source organism: Trichonephila clavata (assembly GCA_019973975.1). NCBI lineage: Eukaryota > Metazoa > Arthropoda > Arachnida > Araneae > Nephilidae > Trichonephila > Trichonephila clavata. Next base: position 6,456 of record BMAO01031121.1, on the reverse strand, counting down.
CAAATATTCTCATTTAAATATACCAGACAATTTACTCTTGCGCATTAGCATCTTTACATCGTTCCAGAGATAGCTCTCTAAATCCACTAGCAGAAACTGGGAGAGATAAAGTCTGTCTTATATCACACTCAAAACACATGAAAAACTCTTTTAAAGTGACTCGACCGTTGTTGCAAAAGGTCCTTTATATAGAATCATGGTAAAATCTGGATGGATCGCTGCAAGCTCCTTCCCATTTTGAGCAACTGTATTGTTAAGTAGTTTTTTGTCGCAACAGGGACGTCAGACCTAAAAAAAGAAAAGGAAAATTGGTTCCGAAGATCGGGAACGAATTCCTCTACCACAAGAGGCCTCATAGTTCAGGCAAGTGAAGCAAAGATCTAATATTGGATTGTTTGGTTAGTTGAGTCGCATTTTAATCTTAATCATGATGTAGCAGTAAGAGACCTACCAGGTAGAGAATTTTACCAACAGTGTCAGCCTGAATGTCCGATATATATTTCTTAGTATCATCATCCATGTTTTTTTTCCTCTTTTGTGCTCTTTTATAGCAGTTTCTAACTGTCTTCGCAAATACTACGTCTATACCAACAGCATGAAAATCTTGAAAGTTTTGAAGAACTTTACTAACAGTGTGTTACTAACAGCAGAATTTCAATGCTTCCATCTGCATTCTTTTCTCTACTATTTTATTGAGATTCTTAATGTCTTTGTATATACAACAACGATACTGACAACATGAGAGTCTTAAAAGTTTTAAGAAATTTTGCCGATCACTGTTGACATGTAATGACTGTCATATAAGACATAAAATACTGTCTGTACATTACAGAGGGTACGATATTCACTTTTGTTAATTAAAGATCCACGTTTGAATTTAGTCGATGAACCAGTGGATTGGGTGATTTTGCAGCATATCACACTCCTGCTTTCTGATTTTAAAAAGCGTATTTTAAGAAATAAAAAACATGATTTTATTTAAGGTATCCGACTACTTGCGAATATTTTTTTAAAAAAGTGTTGATATGGATATTGTTTTGTCGTTTTTAGATTTTTTTAGTACATTTCAAGAAAAATATGCTAAAATTATGAAAAGAAAAAGAAATTAGTATTACTAAAAAAAGGGGAAAATAATGGTAAAAATTTACAAAAAGTAACATAAACGGGGCCCATTCTGTACCAAAAGTTTATAAACAAATTTTCAACTTTTCAATTCTGATGTGTTGCTATGTTATTCATTTTTGAAATGGCCTTCAGAATAAGAGATATTTTAATATTTACAAAAACTAGAAAACTTTATCTTTGTTAATACATGAAATTGCTTAATAAAACTGTGAATATATTGACATAAATAGCTGTAAATTTTGTAATAAAACAGTGATTAATAAGTCTGAGGGTTAAAACACGTCTACTATTATACAAAACATAAACAAAAAATATTTCAGTTCATTATTTTCAAACTTACTCATAGAAATTATTTCCCACATTAATTAAATAATTTTATAAACATTAAAATATTAAGAATAACTAGTAATTAAGGATTAGAAGGTATTTATTATATATTTTAATAATTGCCATATTTCTTACGGTCGAATCAATGTAGACAAAACAATTTGTTGCCACTAGCATTCTGCTAAAAGAAAGTTCCGATGACGATTAAATACTTAACAACTATGAGATGATAAGAAGCTTGAAATTCACTTCGAATTATTAGTTAAAAATTCCTTTTCATCGTATTTGATCATTATGACCTAGTCACATTATAATAAGAAACCTGTCTTTAACATCGCCAATGTACTTCGAGTTCTATTTGTAAAATATTTTCTTTATTTTATCATACGAGTTCTTCAGAGATTTTTAGGAAGATGCTCCCTAAATCTACTAAAGTTTATTGAAGAGGACATTTTCATAAAGTGACTTCTTGTGCCCGTTTCGCAACTTGCACAACGATCCGTTACTGCGCTTCAGACATTAGCACACACTTGATCTCTATCAATGGCCAATGGTTCATCTTTTTCTCAGCAAATGAGGATGGAAGTGTTTTTGCCGTTAAATATTGCTTCTCCTCAGGAAAGAAACATGACATACGATGGTTAATTGATGGTCATCGATTTTCTGTTCATCACTATGTTCTGTTTTGAAAAGGTATTCATTATAAAGATATTGAAGTAAAAAGGTATTGAATATATTTCAAATGCAAACATTATTATAAGAAATTGAGTTCCTTGTGACTCGAAATATTTGAAAATTTCAGAAACGTATGTCAGGTTTATACGAAATAGAACCTTCTTATACTCACTGAGCATCGGGATTTGCATGGCAGATATATCTTAAATTGACAAAAGTACGAATTCTTTTTTTGAGAAACATACACTTTTACATGGAAAATGCTCATTTGTAACGATAAGTTATTGTTATGTTACGGATATTAATTTCTGTTTACCAACCTATGATTCCTTCTTTCCAAGTAGCTATATCATATATCTTAATTTCAAATACAATATGTTTGGGTAATGTCACAAAACTTACTTATACGTGATTTGCTATGGACTAATGAATGCGTAAACTACTTGTACGATTTACAAAACTGTTATCTATGAGCTCAATTGAGAATTGAAGCAAGTATATATGAATATTTTACTTAGACTAAGAATAATGTTAAGGAATTATGTTTTTTAACATCAAAATATGTAGAAAAAGCAATACAAACTTACGAATTAAATCAAAACACACTGATAAGAAAAATTGGGGGGGGGGGCAAACAAAACAGTGATTAAACCTGTGCAAGATGGCCATGTACTGGCGTAAAAAGCAGAATACAGGTGTAACAAAACAGACAAAAAAAAGTAGAAGAAATCAATTGTATTAGAATTTCAATTAATTTGAATGCCATAAAAAATGAGGCTTCAGGGAAACAATTTGATTACATGTAAATGACAAAAAGTGATTGTTGAAAAGGATACAGAAAGTTGAAAATGGTGTATGGTTCCTCCAGAACTGCGGAGACCGCATGAATCCATTGAAATTACCTATCAGATTTGTGAAAAATTAATGCACTCTTCATGAATGTCATTTACATGTCTTGGATAGTTACAAGAGGCATTGGTCTTTCAACAGCGCCTCGTCAGTTTTTTTACCAAATATGCTTGATCAGATTAAGATCAAGAGAGCACGCTGAACCTTCCATACATTTCATTAATTTAGCTTCAAAAAAGTTCTTTACTTGTTAGTATATCTGGCATTATCCCGAATTAAAACAAAGGAATTGCCAAAAGGCTGCATAGAAAGGTATGACATAGAATATCGCCTGCATAATTTTAAGTCATTTAATTTCCCTTTCGAGTTATATTCAGACCAGTACGTCCACCGATGATGACTCCAGACCACAACGTCCAACTTCCTTCCCTGTAATGCGATCATTCAAGAACGAACATAGGCATATTTCGAGTACAATTTTAGCCACAGTAAAACATGTCTGGTGTCACAATATAAACTTAATCGGACTCTTTCGTAAGTTGCACATGACTCCAATCACTTTTCATCCAATCTCGATGTTCACTATCCCTCTTGAATTGGGTTGCATGATATCTTGCTGCAAATGAAATACACACCATTGGCTTAGAGGCTAACAGAAACTCCGCAGCAAAACTGTTAAAGATTATTTGGCTTGACACCCTTCATTCTTTTGTTGAGTGAAGCTGTTTTTGAATTTGTGTCTATTAATCTAATCTGTCCAATGAGCTCTTCACAGGATATTTGGGTTATTATTTGCTGTGGAAACATATGGAAACTTTGTCTTGGTCGACATCGAACACTTCCTGTCTCCCGAAATCGATTCCAAATTCTTGGAATGGTGTTTCTTGTCACTCCAACAACGTCAACTGCAGTATTTGCAAGAAATTCTATCTACTGATAAAACGCCAAGGCATGGATTCGGGTAGATGACGTTGTCGTGACATTTTCCAGTCATCTATGCTAAAAAAAACAGCCGAACGGCTGATTTGATAACTGGGACAACGAAAAACAGCAGTAAATTCTACAAAATCTCGATTTCTGCGCTTATATCCTTTTCTGGATTATAACGTCATGAGCGTTGCTTTGCATAAGCATGCGTCTTATGCTGTTACCTGCCACATTTTAGACTTGCACTTGATAAATTGTTATTTGAAATAAAAATAAGTGAGGCTTTGTCAAAAATAAAAGTAAAATTTTAAAATACATTGCAGCTTTGTTTGAATTACAGTAGAATGTAAACAAGGGCTTGTCGCTGATGAAAGGAAATAGAAACTACCCATAACGTGGTAAAAAATGCATAAAACGAGGGGGGAGGGTGCGTTTATATAATGATAGCTTAATATAGTATTAAAATAAAAGCCAAAAATGAGTTTAATATTTTAATCAATTAAATCCACCTCCATTAACCCTCATGCTGTGGCCCGCGTGAAATAGCTTTTGTATGCATGTAGTCCCGGTGAGAAAGAAGGTCGAGATCCCATGAGTTCAGTGATTTTAGCGAAATAATGGCTTAAAGACCGAAAACTATTCTAAAACAATGAAGCACGTAGGAAAAAAATGAGGTATGGCAATGACGCTACCCTCCACTGTTTTTTCTTTAAACCATCTTTCCAACGTGTTAAATAACTGACCTTACCTTTCACTAATACACACGCGGAATTCTGTATGTTATATTCTGAAAGTAAGAATTGAATGAAGAAAATAATCAAAAAGGAATACGTGAAGAACTTTATAATTTCCAAAAATGCATTAAAAGAGAATGCTTATATATAAAAAATACTCGTTAATCACGATGGTTTATTCAGTGAATGAATGCGAACACATGTTTACAAAAACAAGGAGTAATCCTAGATGCGAAAAGAAACATTTTCAATTTACAATCTACTGTAATAATAGAAAGAATAAATTTTTGAAACGCATAAATCATAAAAAAAATTAAATTTAAGAGACTACAAATATTTTCTTCTGAAGCATGCATACAAACACACACACACACGTATACATATATATATAAGTGTGTGGTGTGTTTTTCTTCTTTATAGCATTTACGATAGTCCTTTTTTTAAATATTTTAATTACGTTACACTACGGGAATCAGACTTACGTCGAGTTCCAAGAAAAGGCCAATGTGGACTGAAAGACAGTCTTGTGTTAGATGAAATGGTGCCGTTAGAACTTCTCAGGCTTTTAGAGAGCAACGAATGATTTAGTTATATGTAACAATATTAATGTAACTGTTATTCTCTCTGTAATGTAAATGGATAATTTGAATCAAGACATAAATGAGTAAATAGTTGTTATAAACGTAAAAGCTTGAAATCTTATCTTGAGTGCAGTGGAAATAAATAAATACTTTCCTCAGAAATTATTTGCAATTTAGCGGAGAGTCAGCATGTTACACTTCCTTTTATTTCTTCATGGACTTATCTATGGATGAAAAAGTTGCATCTGCTATCGTATAGTTTTACCAGCCGTTTTATACTAAAAATATAGCCGTTTACACGAAAAAAATTAAATTATTCGTAAATTAAATAATTTTCTAAAACATTAGATTATTGAGAACAACTAGTAATAAAGAATAACTGATAACATGAAAACTTAATGAGCGCCATGTTTCTAACGGTCGAATGAATGTCAAGAAAACATTTTGTTGCCACTAGCATTCTGTTAAAAGTAAGCTTCGATGACGATTAAATACTTAACAGCTATGAGATGATAAGAAGTTTGATATTCATTTAGACTTAGAAGTTGGAATTTCATTATTATTTAATACGTGATATTCATCATGGTGACATAGCAACGTTATAATAAGAAACCTATCTCTAACGTCGCCAATGTAGTTCGAGTTCCAGTTGAAAAGAAGAGAGTGTCTTCTTTATTATATATACGAACACTTCAGAGATTTTGCGGAAAATGCTCCTTAATTCTACTAAAGCTTGATGAAGAGAACAATTTTATAAATTGACATTAGTACTTGTTTGGAATCATTGGCCGATAATTCATCCCTTTTAACCGATGGGGATGGGAGTGTTTTGCCGTATGATATTGCCTCTCTTCTTTAAAGAGACATGACATGCAATGGTCAATTGATGGTCATCGGTATTTTCTGTACTCTTGACTGATACTCTTACTTGTTCTCTTAAATGCTGCGTTCATACTGACAGAATGATTCTCTCAGAAGTTTTGGAGGATTCTGCAAATCAGGAGCGTCCTGTAGTGTTTTGCATATGTGATGTAGCATCAAACTTTTCACTGCTAAAGCAATGCTATTTGCTGCCCTGTAGAAATGATATGTATTGATGCGAGGCTGGCATGGTGAATGGTCACCGTCCTTTTAGTAATTTGTATAATCTCCCTGTGTGCAGGATGTTGTTGAAATTCTTTAGACTGTGGTGCAGTTCCAGGGACTCAGGGGCGATTAGCCTCATAAATTTATTAAAA
>BMAO01031120.1:0-100262 GCA_019973975.1 Trichonephila clavata | reverse complement strand
GTGGAGTTGTAACAGTGGCATGCAAAGACTTATTGAAAATTTTCAAAAGATAACAATAAATAACAATTTTTTTTTATATAATTTACTGAAAGGCAGTTGTCTGAGACAAAAAAAAACACTTCAAAATTTATTTTAAATACACTTAATCAATTGAATCACAACAGAAAATTTTCATGCAAATATTTATTCCTTTATTGTTGTGTGCGCTGACATTCCAAAAGAAGTGCACACTTGCGAGATTTCGAATTTAAAGGAGTGCATTTTTAAAATATCTGGAGGAAAAACTATGAGCTGCCCATTGAGTATTTGCTACTTAAGAATAAATATTTGATATGGGATTAAACTTTATTACCATACTATGTGATATTATGGGGCACTTTAATAACTGAAAGATGCAGATTGTATTTTTCCAACTTTAATTGGTCATATATCTCCGTTTGTAAATACACTTTTGCTTTTTTTTGCCTGGATTTTGGTAAAAAAATATTAATATATTCAAATTAATGCAGGAACTATCTACCAAAGTTAATAATGCTCCGAACTATAATATATTTCAAAATTTATCATACATTTTGTAGACTTCATTCAGTGTTAGGTTTGTGATTTTTAGATAAAAAAATGCTGATCTTTTCAAAAATCCCTTTTTAATTTCTCTGCAAGATATAATTTTTACCTACTTGAAATCCAAATCGAAATTATTGACCAACAGCCCCATATTAAACTAAAAAGCAAATATAACAAACTTATTTCAACTGCAAATGATCTGAATTTTAGAAATTCTTACAAACAAGCAATTTTCTAAATTCATACAATTTGGCTGTCACATATTATTGTAGGTTTGGATCAACATATATTTGTGAACAAATGTTTACTATTATGAACATAATGAAATCAAAATTAACCGGTATGCACCTAAAATAAACTAATTCTAATATAGATAACTTGCTACAAAAAACTACACATTCAAAAGTCACATTAAGCAAGTAATAATCCAGCAATATGTTGAATAACTGTTTAATAATTATTTAGATTTACATATGTTTCAAACTACTCAATTTTATTTTATATCTTTTATTTTATTAACTTATTGAACCTGTAAAAAGTGTTTAACAATAAAGTGTAAGTTCGTGTACTTTTGCCTTATTTATTATATTATTTTTAAATTTCCATTACTTAGACTTGCATAAAAAATATGTTATTTGCATAAAAATCTAATAAGCCTAAAAGTAACCTTTTTTTAAAAACCTTTTTATATGTTTTATTTTGGTTGTTGGAGCATATGGAAGTGGCATGCATAATGTTTTTAACCAGATAATGGCACTCTTCTCAAAAAGAGAGGTTGGCCGTTCTTTTAAAAAAAAATTTTTAAATAATGTTTCACAAAATTTTCACCCTCAATGTGTGTTTTTGGTTGGTATATTTATGAATATAAACAACTGCAGGTGTTTAGTTTTTTCAAGAGAATTGGGCATTTGAAGGTTTGTGAATTAATGTGCTCTGAATTTCTATTTCTAATTTGAGAAAGTGGAAAAAAAGGATGGAAAGTTTATCATTAGTTTAATTAGGAGTTTGCTAGGTAGTATTTTGTATATTTTGGATCTGTTTTATTTCTGTAAGAGTGAAATATTTAAGTGAGATTGAGATTTCTCACTAATCAAATAATGAAATAGAGGAATATAAGCTGTAGGAAATTTTAGCTACTGAAAGAATTGAGTACCCATTGATAATAAGGTGGCCAATTTTAAGTGTGAATCCCAAACAATATTATAAATGTAACATAAGCTTCAAAATTTTTAAATATTATTCCACAAATTTCCTTAGATTTATCTTATATGTTCCAATATTTCCTTTATTTTGAATACACATATGCCAGGGTATAAAATTATTGTCACTTTCTGGGGAAAAAAATGTATAAATATTTTTTTAAATATCACAAAAAATGGAAAAATTCAAAATTTTCACAATGCAGTCTGTATATTTTATTTTTGATAAGGCTTATGAAATGAAAAATGTAAAACATACATTTAAAACAATTCACATTTCACAGAGAAAACATTAGCAAACAATGATCATTTATTACAATTAAAGTAGAGGCATAACATGCACCCTCGCATCATGGGGTTATGGTTTTGCAGTCATTGTAAGATCTGGCTTGGGGCCCAAAACCTGACTTTGCAGAGGGGCCTTAATATTCTCCGTTACGCCATTGAATTAAAGTGATTATTCAGTTTAACAAAAATAGCATGATGTGCTAGACCAGCATATGGTCTCATGGAAACAAATTTCATGATTCAGAACACATATCTGAGATGGTATCTCTGAATTTCAAAACAAGATTTAATTTGGAGAAACTCACTTTACTTCCCCATAGAATGTAAATTAAATCTTAAACTTATAATATTTTAGATAATAAGCAACTAGTCCACTATTAAGCGATTAAATTTCGAAATTATCATATTATTCATAGATTTTTAGGTCCTAAGTTTCTTATTTCATTATTATCTTTGTGTTAAGAAAGGCAGTTTAGAGAACAATAACCACAGAGAAATAAGTAAATTATTCCAACATAAATTTGGTTAAAAGCGGTGCCCATTTGAAACTTTTAATTCCCTTCGAAATTACAGAATTTAATTCTTTTCACAGGAATTAATAACTGTACGAACATTTAATTAAATATTAGCACAGTAAATAATTATAAAATACATCGTAAGTAAATGAAGCATAATAACATATTAAAATAATATAAAGTGATATACAAAATTTACTCACAATTAGGAATGTTTTTCACTACACTATACGAATCAATACAACGCAAATAATTAAAATAAATTTATTTTTCTATTATTTTTAAGTCGGAGAATAGGTCTAATGTCATTTCGTTGTCAAATCACACGCAAAAAATTGTATGTGTCTTGTCTAAATTCATAACAAAACAAAGCCGCATGTTACTATCGATTTGAGTATCGATTTGACTCGCGCCGAATTATGACATTTTACATAAACAGCATTATTAAAGAATTTTAAAAACTTAAAAGAATTAATTTAACAAAAAAAATTTCGATTATTTTGTACATTTTAATTGATAAGTAAAATTATAAATGGGATATAAACCATATAGTATGGTATCAGGCTCATTTACACAACTGGCTCTGAAAAGCCCAAGGAACCGAAAAGGAGGGCCAGTTGTTTTATTTTCTTTGTCTTATTTATACAAATTTAAATAAGAATAGCACTCGTACTTTATGTTTAACAAGTGTTTTAATGTAACTAATGTGTGATTCAGTGCTGTATATAGATTTATTTTAGGGAAGAAGGGAGTTTTTTTTTTTTTTTTAGAAACACGCAGACGAAAACGCCGAGGTGTAGTCCTTTTGTTAAAAATTAAAAAATTCCTAATCAATTAAAATTTATGAGAGGAAGGGTTAGTTGAATCCCCGACCCTCCTCCTTGCTTGCGCCACTGGTTTGATTCTATATTCAAATAAAATATATGGTAAGAAAAAAGGTATGGTTTTTTATTCTATTTATTTATATATTTTTTGTTTCATAAGAAAGTTTACCGGCATATCCTTATATATAAATTGAGCAAGTTGTATTTCTGTTATAAATGAGGGGGAAAAGTATTTTTGTTTAAGTGGATATGTAAACTAAATGCAAGTTTTTGCGTGATCTGTAATTAATAATTGAACTATTATGCATGAAATGATATAATTGAAATTATTAGCTTTTACCTTGAATGTAAATCTCAAGGACACTATTGCGCAACATAATGTATTGCAGATAAAAAAATCTGTTTAAATTTATACATTTATTTATAAATTATTGCCAGCTAGGTGCCGTAGTTCGTTAGGCACTGACCCTGTACGCCCATGTTTGCGGGTTCGACCATCAGAGGTGATGGTTCGACCCGGTTCAAGTTGGTGAATTTTCATGATGCAAAAAAAATCAACAGCATCTATGTAGATATGATGATGTCAATGGGGCATGTTAAGGATACCCTGGAGGGCTGGTTTGGCTTGAGTGCCATTGGCAAAATTAAATTCCTAACACAATTTTGCATCGTCAGTGCTCAGGAGCCTCCTTCTGGTAGTATGTTTTCTATACAGGGGTGTGGGTGCAAAAAATCATTTGGAGCAGTAAAGTAAAAAAAACCCCTACAAATACGAACATATATTACTAATGCATGTTTATTTAAGGCGTGCTTTTTTAGTTTTGATTATACATGAATCATTTTAATGATTACTTTTGCGATTTCCTTGTCGATGCTTAATATAGCAAGTGTATTTAAACGTTCTGCGCACGTTCTTGATCGAAGATAATTTTTTATTATTTCCCTATTTATTTATTTTAAGAAGACTTTGTAATCTAAAAATGACCAAACAATCATTTTTTAAAATTTTTTTTTATTTAATCTTATTTTTTGCATTATTATCTTTCGATTGATATATAACTTTTTCACACCAGAAAGCTAGAAGTTGGATAAAACTTCATTTGAAAAATGTAAATTAACAAATCAGGCAATTCGACCACGCCCCCTTTTTAGAAAAAAAAGCTCAAAAAAGCGTTTTGTGATAGAAAAATATATTTTAAAAAGAGAAATAAAAATTATAAAAAAAAGGTGTAATATATAAAGCAGGATATTACCCAGGCATTACAGTAATGTAATTTTTGTTCTTTGTGAAATGTGTGCATGCAAAATTTTTGAATTAAGGCATTTTATATTAACAATTTCATAATTTCTGTTCTTATTCTTCATCTGTTTTTCATAAAAATAAAATGTTTAAATATTTTGTGAAGAAAAAAACTAAAATTTTCGTCATGACAGAAAAAAAAATTTTTGTAAAATTTTTCTTAAATTTTCTCGTGGAATTAATTCTGTTTAAAAATTTATCATTTATAAAAATGTATGGGTTAAAAAAATACGAAAATGCAATTATTTAAAAGAAAAATATATAACTAATGTCTTAAAAGGGTATTTTAAGATTATTTTAGCTTACTCTGTAGTTATTTTTTAAAAGCTTTTATTTAACTTACAATGTATGTATGTATGTATGTATGTATGTATGTATGTATGTAATTTGTTCGGTGAATCTTGCAACTCAATTTGAAGCGGATATTATACGACCTTCTATAACGTTTCTTTGCAATGACACTACTCGCAACCTAGTACATTGCAAGTTTTGGTGGTTTAAATTACGGAGTAGTATGATGGAACGCAATCTTAAGTTCTAGCTTGTGAGGAGGTAGACCAGGCACAATTATACTGTTTAAAAATTCTGTTGGATAACTAACCGTTTCATCCGGATTGCAAACTGTATTGATGGAAAGGTATGTTTGTGATTCACCAGGAAGCTTATTTAACATGCGCTGATTAAGCGCAGTAACCTGGTCGTTTATAGGTGCTAAAATGGATCTTTCACACAACCACGAATCTTCTTTTATATTGAGATTGTGAACATCATCATAAATGCTATGTTTTTTTTATCAAAATCTGAAATATTTTCATGAATAAAAACCTAACAATGTTTAACATCGATTTCTAATTATTATACTTAAAGTTCAGCTGTTAAAGTTTAAAACAGCTTAAATATAACGAATTAAAAAACTCACAATTAAGAAATTAAGAACAACTTGAATTATTTTAGAAACAACTACCTACGCAGTTAACTAAATAAAATAACCTAAGTAATTTATCAAAATCTGAAATATTTTCATGAATAAAAACCTAACAATGTTTAACATCGATTCTATTATTAAAAGCTTTTATTTAACTTACAATGTATGTATGTATGTATGTATGTATGTATGTATGTAATTTGTTCGGGTGGAATCTTGCAACTCAATTTTGAAGCTGATATCTTCCTCCCATTGAGCTGAAATTTTGTATACACGTTTAGTTTGGATGACAATGCATGTTTTGACCATTTATATTCCGATATTGCAATTAATTAAAAAGATATTAATTAAAAACGTTAAACTAGTTTTGGGCGCCAACTTGGATATATCTGCATTGTTGTAATAATTTTATTGTTACAACAATGACAAAAGTTGGCGTCAAAAATCGGTTTTCAGCCAAACTGGAATTGCATAACGTTGCGCTATTGACAGTATTAATTAACTTTGTCTAAAAAATAATTACATTTCTACAACGTAAAAACAATCTAATTTCTACAACGTATGCAATTTTTTTACAAATTTCTATCTATTTCCTTGGATTTAAATTCAAAACAAAAAAGTAGAGCTATTTTTCAAGTAGATTGGTACATTGTATACCTTTCTCAACGCTGCCAAGTTAAACTGAGATGGAGTATTGAAGAAATTCTTTAAATAATTTATCTAACTTTAATCTATGAAACTCAGACAAAAAATAATTACAGAATCGGAAAGATCATTTTTTTAATGTATCTTACCCATCAAAGAGGAATCCGCTAGGAAAACAATAAGAATATTATCTAGAAATGCAATATATTTTCGATTAAAAAATTAATTTTACAATAAAATTAAAAAATTACTTCAAGAAATTGTCTAATTTTAAGCCTACGAGTAATTTAAATATACCTCATTTTATCACCAGTAATCTAAACACACACTACGTCATGTGTCCTTAAATTTAATTACAAATAGAATGTGTTAATTGTATTTGAATTTAATTATTGATTTTTTCAAAATCAAGTTTCTAAAGATGATCTGAGCAATTAAAAAAAAAATAGATTCTTACGTAGAAGATATTCAATGTCCAGCCAAAAATTTATCATTATTTGATAAAACTTTCTTTTTTGATTACAAAATGCGTTTTTAGTCTTAAGCATTTTATTGATTAATACAAATATTTAAATGCCTTTTGAAGTTTTTAATAAACAATTAAAATTTTCTTCTAATATGTTAGAGAAATACATCCCTTATCTTAAAGAATATATTATTTATTTGAAATATTTTGAAGTTTTTCAAAAATAGTCAAAATTTTAATTAAACATTTAATAACTTTGTCATTTATGAAGATATATATATATATATAATCTCACTAAACCTTTTTTTCGTGTGTAGAACAATGTTAGCCAAAATCTGCATGAAGATTGAAAAAATTGCTTAAAAATTACGGATTTAAAAAAATTGTGTTTTTAGTCTAATACCATTTTGCGAGAATTAATTCAGCTAAACCAGGGATGGCGAACCAGCGTTCAATGAGTTGAACAGGCTGAGAAACCTGTCCAGCGATAACTAAAAAGTAAAAAATAAATTAAATGTAAAAAAACTTTTTTAAGAACAAGCTTTTATTTAAACGCGCTAAAAAGAATAAAATAAACTTTTCCTTTAAAACTTTTTTTACTATCAACTTATAACGTCATTACACAATTTATATGATATAAAAGCTTGTCGCAATATTTAAGTACTCATATTTACTTAGTTTGAATTTTTAAAAACCAAAATCAATCAGGTCAAGTTATTTTACTTGTTTATCTACACAGGTAAATCTCGCGACAAGCTTTTATATCATATAAATTGTGTAATGACGTTATAAGTTGATAGTAAAAAAAGTTTTAAAGGAAAAGTTTATTTTATTCTTTTTAGCGCGTTTAAATAAAAGCTTGTTCTTAAAAAAGTTTTTTTACATTTAATTTATTTCAGAATTATAAACTTTAAAGGGGTTTTTCTCAGTTTGTGTTTTTTGATACATTTTAGTGCATTCAAAATGCTACTCCTTCCACAATTGTTTACCAATCGCTTTCATTTTTTACGTGTATGTTATATATAAAGCGTGTGACAAAATTAGGGATCCAATTTCCTGTAAACTGAATACATTTTTTTAAAAAAAATATTAAAATGTAGGAGATATTGGTTTTTTCGTTGAATTTTAGTATGCATACCAACATTTTATTTTTTTTCTCCAAAACTAATTAAGTTATTGTAAAATCGATCCATCTAAAATTGTTTAGAACACCCTTAAAAATATTACAAAAAAATTTCAGGTCAAAAATTTTATAATCACAAAAAGAGTAAAATTTTCCAAATTTTCTACAAAAATTTTAAAGTTTTAAAATTGTGTGGATAATATGTGAAATTTTTTTCATCTCGTATCATTTTCTCGAATAGAAACATTATATGAAATGCTACAATATAATTTTTAAATACATAAATAAAAAAATTGCTCAAAGGGTACCAAGTCCTTTTAATTTACTGAAATAACACTCTCTCTCTCTCACACACACACACACACACACACAGCACTTGCCATAATAACTGGCAATGTAAGGAAAAGTTTTAACACATGGTTCATACATTTAGAAATAACTCATTACAATTGTTATTTACTATGTATTGTGAAACATATCTTGTGCGTTATTTATCACTAGCGTGGATAACACTGAGTGGGCCTCCTTTTTGAAAAATAAATAAAAATGATAGTTTTAATCAAATTTATTTAAAAGTGTTAAAATAAGTATGCATAGATATATGTATTAAAAACCATTATTACATGAGAATTTGATTAATTGTTTAATAGGCTAATTCTAACTGTTTCTCGGTTTTTTTTGGCAAACACATTTAAAATGAAGCCTAGTGGTTGAGTGGTAGTGTATGTGGTCGACCAAAGGCAAGGTTGACTAAGCCTTTCATCCCTTTAGTGGGTCGATAAAATGAGTACCAAACTTGCTTGAGAACTGAACAATGGGGGTCTCGCGTCAGACTGACCACTTGACCGAAACATCTGCACATGCACCCCAGCGCTTTAGGTCACGAAAGTTGAGATAAACATAGCAGGCCTTGGTCCTCATGGACTGTTGCGCCACTGAGTTCAGTTCAGTACATTTAAAATATCCATAGCAGAAGATTTTAGTTTTTGAAGTTTTATTTGTATTGACAGTATTTCTAAGTCCGATAACAAATCTTGTGCTTGCTATGGAAGTTCCAAGATAATTTTTTAATGATTCTTAGCTTAGAAAACCCTTTTTTAGAGAATACAGTTGTGATTGGACTGATTAAAAAGTAGTAGGAATGTTGTTATAACATCCAAAAATATGGAGTCGAAACCAAAACAGTCATAAACACAGAGGCGGATTAAAATAGTTGAAGGCCCCTGGCGGTAAAAGGTTTGGGGCCCATGGGTTCAAGAGTCGGAAGCTAAAAAAGTGAAAAGAGTCGCTTATATTTTAAATTCTCAAAACAGAATGTACTGCTAATTATAAAACTCAACGACTAAGGAAAAATCTTAATAGCATCTAAAAAAATTAAAAACCTTACAAAAGAGCTTACAATTTCTTTATTTCTCGATTTCTGTCTGGCAAATTCATCCAATATTTTTGCCATAGCTATGTTATCCAAAACATCTTGTGTTCTATATATAATATGGTCGTGTTGTGTGTTCAATTTGTCTTCTTTCCCATAGTGCTTCTTAAATAATTTTAAGACGCATTTTTTAAAACTTATAAAGATCTCTCACCTGATGCATTCGATATAGGCATTGTTAAAAATATTTTAAAAAGTATTTCTACTTTAGGATTTCTCTTGCAACTCGATAAATTTATAGTGGAGGTTTCGTTGTATCTTTGTTTTCTTTTCATTTCTTGTTCCAATTTATATCGTCAAAATTAAACGATTTAATATCGTCTTTGTAAGTTTCCTTTCATTTTTGTGTAGCTTTCTAATTTCATGCAATAATCTCTTGTCAAAAAGTACAGTAAAGTGTTCTATAACAGTTTCATAAAATGAAGCTCTTCGGGATAGTTCTGGTCTTGCCCTATCACATATGATATAAAATCAATTCGCTGTGAAATTTTCCTTTCTTTCAAAATATCATAACCGACTTCCTTACTTTCACCCAAAATAATTTTGTTTATCTTACTGCCTGCGAGCTTATCCAGCTTTCTCTTCAAACGAGAGCAGTGATAAATCAGTTGCTCCTTGTTCTATTTCTCCAAACTCATTTCTGAAATTTTGAATACAATTTTCTGGAGATGTTAGTAAGCTAGATTCTTTTAATTATTCACATTCAACTTATTGCAATGATTTACCAGCATCATTTATTCTCTGAAGTATGATATTCCCAATCGTGGTCATTAGGGAAGTTTCATATTTTTTCTATCTGTTTCAAAAGGGAAGCAGGCACCAGAGTATTGTGGTATTTTTTTCCTCATTCGTATTACGGATTTCAGACCAGGACCGCTTTTATTAATCTATATCTTGCTATTAAGGCCTAAATTCAACTAACTTGAAATAGTTTGCTTTAAACTAGAAACATCTTTTATCATTTTCCCAACCAGGCAACAAGATGACGTCCTCGAACAGATTTGTTTTCAAAATTCTGGCATAACAAATAATCAAAATAAACCTGATAGGAATTCTTTTAATTTTCGGAGTGCTCAAAACAACATTGTTCAAGGTCAGGTTTCGGGAGTGAACATGAGTGTTTCCGCTTCCCAGAAACATAAAAATGTTATTATGTTATCGACTTGTATTATTTATGCTGAAAATTCTGTTGGGGAAAAAGTTCCTTTACGTGTCCTCGCAGTCAGTGGGTCGCAAGTTTCGCTATTGAGGTCGAGCACGGCAGATTTCTTGAATTTACGTAAATTAAAAACTAATATGTCGGTCTCTGGTTTGGGTGGTTCGAATGTTAATATAAAATCAAAAGTCAAAGGGGTAATTTCAAATGGTTCTGGATCATATAAACATGTTGTGGATTTTCATATGTACCTGTTAATTCCTTTGATATTTCACATATTGTATTTCCAAGGGATGTGCATCTAGCAGACCCCACTTTTAAAATAAGTAATTCTATCGATGCCTTATTATCAGCAGATATTTTCTTTGATATTTTGAAAGATGGTAAATACAAATTAGATAATGGTAACTTGATCTTACTTGATCTTGAATTTGGCTACATAATTAGTGGTAACACCTCGAGGTTTTCAAGTGGCTCATTGCATTGTGGTTTAATCACAAGAGACTTTGAAACTTTAAATGATACTTTAAAATCATTCTGGGAAATAGAAGAAATTGTACCCACCAAATTTGTTAATGACGAACTTAAAAAATGGATGAACATTTTTTGAAAACTATGATTAGGGTCACTAACGGACGTTTTTGCTTCGAGATTCCCATGAAAGACAATGACATTAAACTGGGACAGTCAAGGTCTACTGCTATTCGCAGATTAAAATTGCTGGAAAGGCGATTTGTTAGAGAACCTCATACAAAAGATAAATATATCGAATTTCTACGAGAATATGAGGATCTTGATCACATGCAGCGAGTTAAAGAGGAGGAGCCAGGATTACATTATTACATTTCTCGCCATGCTGTGATTCGCCCTGAGCGTAAAACGACTAAGCTAAGAGTCGTGTTTGATGCGTCATGCAAAAGTAGCTACGGAAACTCTTTGAATGACATTTTGTTTAATGGAGGCACTATTCAACCTGATTTGTTTGATATTCTCTTAAGATTTAGAAAATATGTTATGGCTTTCTCGAGTGACATAAAGAAGATGTTTCGTCAAATAAAGGTACAGGAGTATCAACAAGATTTTCTCAGAATTTTATGGAGACCATCGCCTGAAGAAGATATCGTGTTTTATCGCTTGAAAACGGTTACGTATGGGACCAAACCAGCTCCATATTTAGCTATCAGATGTCTTCTACAACTAGCCCATGAAGGGAAGAACAAGTACCCACTTGCTACTCCAGTTATCCAAAATAGCACCTACATGGATGACATTTTGTCAGGAGAAGACGACATCACTACTGCTAAAGAGAAAGTGCAACCACACCTTCTAAAAGTCTTTGTGGCAAACCGAGTTTCTTTAATTCAAGAATTGACTCAAACCTTTTCCTGGCACCATGTAAAAACCAAGGAGAATCCGGCTGATTTGATTTCAAGAGGTGCAACTAAATTGCACCTCTAAGACGATCTTTGGTGGACAGGTCCTTCCTTTTTGAAGGACAAAACTTTGAACTCAGACTTTGCCGTGTCGCAGAAAGACGACAACTTTTTCAAAGAACTTAAAAACCCTAACATTGTATACTCATTCATTATCCACACATTCCCATCTGTATTCCTTGATAATTGTTTAAATATTACAAATAGTTTTACTAATCTTGTTCGGATTGTGAGATATTTTCAGGTTCTATTTCAATTGTAAGTATCCTGCTTCTAAACAGTCTGGTCTTTTCACAAATCAAGAACTGGAAAGAGCCACAGATGCTTTAATTAAAACAGTACAACAGGAGAGTTTTTATGAAGAAATTAAATGTTTGGCTGCAGGTAAGGAAATTCCCAAAACAAGCAAATTAAAAATTTTAAATGTTTTCTTGGATGGAAAAGGTCTTCTCAGAGTTGGGGGAAGATTGGTAAATTCCAATATGTCATTTAGCTGTAAATTTCCAATTGTTGTACCTTATACTCATAAATTTTCCAAATTAATTATGTTGTACTATCACATACAAAAACTTGCATGTTGGCCCTCAGGCACTTTCATCCTTTGTTCGGCAGAAATTCTGGATTCTTAATGGCAGATCTCTAGCTCGTAAAATTACTCACGAATGTGTTACTTGCTTCAAAATTAAACCTAAACTTTGCGAGCAATTGATGGGTTTACTTCCCAGTGAACGTGTAAACCAGGGTGTTGTCTTTAATTGCTGTGGGATCGACTTTCTCTAGGGCCATTCTATATTAAATATAAGAAGCAGCAAAAAAATGTGTATCATAAAATCTATGTAACCAATTTTTGTTTGTTATGTTACCCGAGCCACTGATTTTGAAATTTTTACGGATTTAACGACTGACGACTTTATAGCCACGTTAAAAAGATTCTTTGCTCGACGTGGAATTAGCAAAACACTTTTCACAGACAATGCTAAAACGTTTGTTGGAGTTCAAAGAGAGCTAAAAAGCTTTTACCAGATAGTATGTAACCCAAATGAAGAGTTTGCAACATATTATGCATCAGAGAATATTAATTGGAACTTTTCTCCTCCCAGAGCACCTAACTTTGGAGGGCTCTGGGAGGTGGGAGTCAAATCCCTTAAATATCATTTTAAAAGTGTTGTTGGAGATACCAAGCTAACATTTGAGGAATTTAGTACTGTCATGATCCAAGTAGAGGCAATTTTAAACTCGTGCCCTTTCTGTCCATTGTCTAATAACCCGGATGACTGTGCACACCTGGATATTTCTTAATTGGAAAATTTTTGAATGCTATTCACGATCCTAGTTTGATTGATTTAGAGATAAATAGATTGGATAAGTGGCAAAGATTAACGAAAACGGTACAAATTATTTGGATAAAATGGCTACGAGATTATCTTTCTAACCTACAACAAAGAACAAAATGGTTAGTTAAACAAAATAATGTTAATGTAGGAATTCTAGTGTTATTAAAGGAAGATAATATGCCTACGTGCAAATGGTGCTTAGGCAGAATCACGGAAGTCATACCTGGTTTAGATGGGCTGGTACGAGTAGTGAAAGTAAAAGATAAATTTTGAAAAGGTCTATCAATAGCATTGCAATTCTGCCTGTAGCAAGTTTAAAATCCTCTGTATAATTGTATATTTTTCTTGCTTATTATTTTTGATATTTGCTGTATTTGTTATTTTGATATTTGTGCATATTTTGAATTATTTAGATTTGTATATATTGTAAAAAATTGAGTTGATAATTTGTAACAGTCCCACTTCTATATTGATGTATGGTTGAAATTTGTTATTTCAACGTGGGGCGGGATGTTACGGACCATTGCATCATCAATTTTCACCTCGCCCCTCTTGTACGGAGAAATGGAACAACCCCCCTTTTTTGTGTACTTTGTTTTGTATCTTCTCTGTGTTTGTTGCTGTTCGTTCGAGAATGAATAAAGAAATCGCTACTCGTTGCTAAAAATTCATTAAATCTTTTTTCGTATTTAAAATTGTTTAGCTAGCTATCGACACCTGTGCAAAGTTTGTACAACGATGAAGAAGCTATTATCGACAGGTCTCTAAGGTAGTGTAATAGACCCAAAAAATGTGGATTTCCTTTCCACGATATTACAGAAAGACTTAGAAGAAATGTATCCACTATGCATGATTTTTGGCTGCAGTTGTCCCGGGAAGGCACTACCTCAAGAAAACTATGGTTCAATCACGCACGGGTCACCACTGACAGAGAAGACCGCAGTATTCACCACATGGCTGGGGAACGTAGTGCATCTACAGCAAAAATTGCAGTTTTTTTCCGGCACCAGAGAGACACAGTAAACAGTAACAAATCAATCGCTTGAAAAATAGCTCCCAGCCAGACGCCTTGTAGCGTTCAGACCATTAGCTCTAAATCATCGACATCTATGATTTCAGTGATGTCACTCTAGAGATCATTGGAGAGTGGAGTGGTAATATGTTGTGTTCTCCGATCAAAACTGTTTCTGTCTTGGTGCCAGTGATGCAGAGGTGTAACGGAGAATATTAGGGACTCCATGTGAAGTCGAGTTTTGGCCACCAAGCTATAATTGATGTCAGTCAGGATTTGGCACCCCAAAATCCTGGGCTCCCCGGAAAGTTATAAGATGTACGTTACGCCACTGCAGTGATGGCTGTATATTAATTAGAACAGTGGCGTAACGGAAAATAATCGGGCCCTCCCCGCAATGTCAGGTCTTGGGCCCCAAGCCAGAACGTATATATATATATATATATGTATAGTATGTATATATATATATATATATGCGTGTGTGTGTGTGTATTATATATATAATAAACACACACAATATATATAATATATATATATATATTATATGTATAATATATATATATATATATACTTGCTAGAAAAAGTCTGCGTTCACCAACTACTGCTTACGCAAACAAAAAAAAAAGAAACTTTTAAAGCGGAATTTGAAACTTTTTTAAAATTATATTTTATTTAATTAATTCCAGCATTGAGAATAACAAAAGTAAACTCGGTTTGCTTTCATAGCTTTTACAATTAAAACAGGTTTGTAGCGATACCAACAAAAATGAAGTAGGAAAAGTCTGCATTCACTGTTTTAGTAGTAACTATAAAAATTATTTAAAAAAAATAATGTGCTATTTAATAGCTGGTTGGATAACACCCTTTTTTTTGAGAACCTCCTGAAGTCGTTTCGGCATTCAATTAACAAGTCTAGTGGTTACTTCAGAGGTTATCTTCTCTAATTCGTTCTTTAAGCAATCTTCAGCATATCCTTGCTAGATTATTGTGTTGACGAATCCTACGCTCCAGAAAAACCCATAGGCGTTCTATAGGATTCAGAACAGGTGGCAGCGTGGGCTTGATTTGGGACATTATACAGGAGCCTAAACTTCACAATCTCAGTGGTATGCTCAGGATCTTTGTCGCCTAGGCCAAATTTGGTGGCATTTTCCTTTAAATTATTTTTTAGGACATAGAGATAATCATATTTGTTCACAATTGATTCGACATACTCCAACTTTCCAACACCATTACTCGCCATGTACCCCTTACATCATAACACCACCGCCGCTGTGCTTTGCCGTTGGTTCTTAATGCTCTTTTTGAAACACTGTGCAAAGCTTTATCCAATTTACAACCTTTTATGCCAAAAATGCAAAATTTGCTCTCATCGGAGAATATCAAAGTTCTCCAAAACTCCGGAGGTTTATGAATATGCTTTTTTGCAAAAGGTATCCGTTTCAGCCGGTTGGCCATTGAAATATAAGATTTTCTGCTAGCCAGTTGACTACGGTATCCGCACCACTTATTATTCACCACCACTTCAATGTAAGACGTTGTTAATACTGATTTGAGTAGAAATCGCTATTGTCAGTTTAGACCTATCCATACCTGCTATCCAAAGTTGTTTATAGATACACACCAATAAAACTTGAATAGTTTTTGCAGACAAAAGGGCCAGCATAACAGTATGTATGTGTATATATATTAGAAACTAAAACACAAAAATTAAGCAAATTGAAAACAAACAACACAATAAATAAAAAACTACAAGTGTTTTTTTTTCTCCTGATTTTTAATTCTTAAAACTTTTTGATCAATTCTTTTAAACAAATTTGTTTCAGCTAATTCATGTTCAACGTAGCTAAACAATTTAATCTATCTTAAAAAAATGTAAATCGTAAGAATTTCTTTTATTAATTTTAATTTTGAGAAATTTCTCTCTCCACTTATTTATTGGCAAGGAAAGCTAAATTCTTGATGCAAAACAAATTAGTTTTCGTTTGGAGCAAATTCTAAAGCTGAAAAGTTAGACAAAATTTTTTAAAACTTCCATTGTGATCTTTCTTTTTTGCCCGATAAAGCCGAAACTAACTGTTGAGTATTAAAAAACTGCTATTATGACTGCTGTTACAACAATTATTCAAAACTAGCTTTCATGGCCCGGCGTTGCACGGGCTTATACCGAGGGTATAACTTAATCCCCATGTTAATTTCCTCCTTTTATTCTAACGCCAACACATTTGTGGGGTTTGACGCGTACGATGTGAGTGCATGACCCGTGAGTGCGTGTCATGGCTTTGTTGCTTAAAATTTTCCCTTCTCTTCACAAATTCTCGATCCTAGTACCCCACTGAAGACCCACCGTGTAGGGGGGCGATGCACGTAAATTATGTCGAGAGCTCAAACGTCCTCCCGTTGGTGTGGTGTGGTAGTTATGAGAGGGGGGTGCCAGCTCAGGTGTCGTCCGCGTTACTTGACCATGGTTCAAAATTACGCGGACCGTCCCAAAAGGCCTCGTGTTGCTGAACAGTGGGACGTTAATATTCACTCAACTTCACAAATTCAGCACTTACAATATTATTTTCCGAAATTACTTTGATTTCTTTGTTTCTTTCCTCTCCGCTTAGCCCGGCGTTGCACGGGCTTTTACCGAGTGAATAACTTCACCCTCATGGAAATTTCGTGTTTCCCTCAGGCCGATAGCACTTGTGTGTGTGTGCGTGCGATGTGAGTGATTTCTTTAACAATCTCATAAAAACTCCTTTTTCGAAATTTGTTCTTGCGTTGGTGTGATGTGGTAATTGAGCATGGTTGAAAATTTCGAGATCCGTCACCAAAAACCCTTGAATAGGCAAACAGTTCGAATTTAAAAATCACCCACTCACTTTCCAATTCTTTCCTTTTCCTGAGTGAATAATTTCATCCCCACGGAAATTTCGTGTTTTCCTCAGGCCGATAGCACTTGTGTGTGTGTATGCGCGCGATGTGAGTGATTTCTTTAACTATGTCATAAAAACTCCCTTTTTCGAAATTTGTTCTTGCGTTGGTGTGGTGTGGTAATTTTTAAAGATGGGTGAAGGCTCAGGTGTCGACCTCGTCACTTGAGAATGGTTGAAAATGTCGAGGTCCGTTGCCAAAAACCCTTGAATAGGCAAACAGTTCGAATTTAAAAATTACCCACTCACTTTCCAATTCTTTCCTTTTACCGAGTGAATAACTTCATCCCCACGGAAATTTCGTGTTTTCCTCAGGCCGATAGCACTTGTGTGTGTGTATGCGCGCGATGTGAGTGATTTCTTTAACTATGTCATAAAAACTCCCTTTTTCGAAATTTGTTCTTGCGTTGGTGTGGTGTGGTAATTTTTAAAGATGGGTGAAGGCTCAGGTGTCGACCTCGTCACTTGAGAATGGTTGAAAATTTCGAGGTCCGTCACCAAAAATTTTCGAATAGGCAAACAGGGTGAATTTTAAAATCACCCACTCACTTTCCAATTCTTTCGTTGCAATTTTTTATTTCCCGGAAACGAAAATGTAGTTTTTTTAAAAATAGTTGTATGCTGAAAAAAAGACAGAAAGTATAAATTTTTCAAATTACAAAATTTCACTTCTATTTTAATTCTTGGAGTAAAATTGTGAGAATTTTTTGAAATAATTGACTCGGGGGAAAAAACTTTCATGTAATTACCTTTATAAAAGAAGAAATTATTAAATGATTGATTTACGTATTTTGAGTGTTTTATTAAAATTTGTTCAAAAAAGTTTTTGGCTTTTTTTTTTAAAATCACTGATTTTATAAGTTTTAAATTGAAAATTTTGAAGTCCGTCGCCAAAAAACTCTGGAGTAGGTGAACAGTGCGACTTTTTAAAAATCCCTCACATTTCAATTCTTTCGTTGCAATTTTTTAGGCCCCTGAAACGAAATGTAGCTTTTTTAAAAATAGTTGTATGTTGAAAAAAGACAGAGAAGAAGAAATTTTTAAAATTACAAAATTGCACTACTATTTTAAATCTTGAAGTAAAATTGTGAGGATTTTTTGAAATGGTTCGACACACGGAAAAATAGTTTCATGCAATTATCTTTACGAATGAAGAATTTATTAAATGATTGATTGAAGTATTTTGAGTGTTTTATTAAAATTCGTTCAAATAAGTTTTCGGCTTTTTATTTTTTAAATCACTGATTCTGAAAGTTTTAAAAATCATTTTTAAAAGCTTTTATTTAACTTACAATGTATGTATGTATGTATGTATGTATGTAATTTGTTCGGGTGGAATCTTGCAACTCAAATTTAGAAGCTGATATCTTCCTCCCATTGAGCTGAAATTTTGTATACACGTTTAGTTTGGATGACAATGCATGTTTTGACCATTTATATTCCGATATTGCAATTAATTAAAAAGATATTAATTAAAAACGTTTAACTAGTTTTGGGCGCCAACTTGGATATATTTGCATTGTTGTAATAATTTTATTGTTACAACAATGACAAAAGTTGGCGTCGAAAATCGGTTTTCAGCCAAACTGGAATTTCATGACGTTGCGCTATTGACAGTATTAATTAAATTTGTCTAAAAAATAATTACATTTCTACAACGTAAAAATAATCTAATTTCTACAACGTATGTAATTTTTTTACAAATTTCTATCTATTTTCTTGGATTTAAATTCAAAACAAAAAAGTAGAGCTATTTTCCAAGTAGATTGGTACATTGTATACCTTTCTCAACACTGCCAAGTTAAACTGAGATGGAGTATTGAAGAAATTATTTAAATAATTTATCTAACTTTAATCTATGAAACTCAGACAAAAAATAATTACAGAATCGGAAAGATCATTTTTTTATGTATCTTACCCATCAAAAGGATTCCGCTAGGAAAACAATAAGAGAAAAATATTATCTAGAAATGCAATATATTTTCGATTAAAAAAAATAATTTTATAATAAAATAAAGGAATTTTTTAAAGAAATTTTCTAATTTTAAGCCTACAAGTAATTTAAATACACCTCATTTTATCACCAGTAACCTAAACACACACTACGACATGTGTCCTTAAATTTAATTACAAATAGAATCTGTTAATTGTATTTGAATTTAATTATTGATTTTTTCAAAATCAAGTTTCTAAAGATGATCTGAGCAATTTAAAAAAAATAGATTCTTACGTAGAAGATATTCAATGTGCAGCAAAAAATTATCATTATTTGATAAAACTTTCTTTTTTTATTACAAAATGCGTTTTTTGAGTCTTAAGCATTTTATTGATTAATACAAATATTTAAATGCCTTTTGAAGTTTTTTAATAAACAACTAAAATTTTCTTCTAATATGTTAGAGAAATATATCCCTTATCTTCAAAATATTTCAAATAAATAATATATTCTTTAAGTTTTTCAAAAATAGTCAAAATTTTAATTAAACATTTAATAACTTTGTCATTTATGAAGATAATCTCACTAAACCTTTTTTTTTTTCGTGTGTAGAACAATGTTACCCAAAATCTGCACGAAGATTGAAAAAATTGCTTAAAAATTACGGATTTAAAAAAATTGTGTTTTTAGTCTAATACCATTTTGCGAGAATTAATTCAGCTAAACCAGGGATGGCGAACCAGCGTTCAATGAGTTGAACAGGCTGAGAAACCTGTCCAGAGATAACTAAAAAGTAAAAAATAAATTAAATGTAAAAAAACTTTTTTAAGAACAAGCTTTTATTTAAACGCGCTAAAAAGAATAAAATAAACTTTTCCTTTAAAACTTTTTTTACTATCAACTTATAACGTCATTACACAATTTATATGATATAAAAGCTTGTCGCGAGATATACCTGTGTAGATAAACAAGTAAAATAAATAACTTGACCTGATTGATTTTGGTTTTTAAAAATTCAAACTAAGTAAATATGAGTACTTAAATATTGGGACAAGCTTTTATATCATATAAATTGTGTAATGACGTTATAAGTTGATAGTAAAAAAAGTTTTAAAGGAAAAGTTTATTTTATTCTTTTTAGCGCGTTTAAATAAAAGCTTGTTCTTAAAAAAGTTTTTTTACATTTAATTTATTATATAAACACAACGATATTGATTCATATGAGAAAAAATCATAAAATATGCAAAACAGCATTGTTTTGTAAAAAAAAAAAATTGTTTTTTTTCTATAAAATTCTTTAAAGAAAGATAGTTTTTTCCCGGAAACCAAACTGTTGCATTTTTAAAAATAGTTGTATGCTGAAAAAAGAACAGAAAGTATAAATTTTTCGAATAACAAAATTTCACTACTATTTTAATTCTTGAAGTAAAACTGTGACAATTTTTTGAAATATTCGACACGGGGAAAAAAGTTTCATGCAATTACGCATTATTTTAAAGTAAACTATAAGTTTTATGAAAGAGAACCAAAATTTCAATACTGATAAATATTTTAAATAAATATCAGAAATGCATTGAATGCATTTTAATTTTAAAAAAATTTCACTGAAGAAAACATTCAAAAAGAAAATAATACTATTTGATAAAAACATTTAATTTTTTTGAATTTTAATTTTATAGTTTTTTATTCCACTCTGTGTTAATTAAATTATTTAAACACGTATCTGCGAAAAAAAGTATATTATACAAAACTAACTTATTAATTATTTTCTAATAAAATTGATTAAAATTGCTCATTTAGCAATTAATTGTGACATACCATTTGCTTACATAATGGCAGCACTGAAAATGAAGTAAATTTCAGATCAGTGGGGATGCAGCAAGTGAATTCAATCATTGAAGAAGAGAGAATTAATTTACGGGGTGGGAAAAATAAGCAGAAATGAACAAAATGGAATCCTCTAGATTTGAACCCAGACCATAAGAATGAGACACTTAGCGAAAGTGGCGTTCTAGCCAACCACGCTACCCAGCCGTGCAGCAGAAGTGAAAATAGGCAATACTAATGAATGGGAGGTTCAAATTGAATTTAATTTTTAATTGAGGGGATCCACAGGATATTCACATAACGATTGAAAGATTTCGATTGAAGATTACATTTTAATGTATTGCAAAAAATTTATTGATTTTTGATATTTTTAAAAAGAAGCAATTAATAATAAAGAATATATAATATACGAACATAGCTTTTTTTTTCTAAGGAATTTATACCTATTTAACTGACTATTTCCAAAAAAAAATTTCGAAATGGGCAAATTCTTCGATTTTATTATGAAATTATATGTCAAAAAAAGAAATATACATTAGGCATTATTTTAAAGTAAACTATAAGTTTTATGAAAGAGAACAAAAATTTCGATACAGATAAATATTTTAAAAATGAATCTCAGAAATGCATTGAATGCATTTTATCATCTTAATCTGACATATATATAGTTGTTTAATTTTGAAAATTATATAAAGAAAATTGACGAAAAAATAATTCTTTCACTCGCATTTTTTTTTACTCGCCAAAGTTACTGATTTCCCCTTGTTTAAGGCAGAATTTTTTTAGTGTAACCCTTGAGTTAGATGCGTTCGAAGGCGAAACAGGTCAAATGTCTTTGGCGCAAAGCTAACAGTTTTAACAATATTTTAAAAAATTCGAAAAAAATAGAAAATATCGTTATTTTACAAACAAAATTATACCGTGTCGTGGCGAAATAAATGATCTTTCCGATTCTGTAATTATTTTTTGTCTGATTTCGACACCGAAAATTAGATGACAATTTTAATATGCTGGAAAACGTAAGATTACCGCTCGGCCGAAACGGAAGGGAAGTTCCACCAAGTAAACAACCGGCTGGAGTAAAACAATTAGGCGTTTTAAGGTTTTTAATTAATATCTTTTTAACTAATTACAATATCGGAATATAAATGGGCAACACGGCTTCCCCGGAAAATTCCCGATCTTTTGGTACCTTCCGCGACTTTCTGCGTGGTGCTGTTCGTGAGAAGATAGACGCACATAGATAGATAGATAGATAGATAGATAGATAGATAGATAGATACGTTTGTTTACCTTCGAATTTTAATAGTATAAGACTAGCTTTCATGGCCCGGCGTTGCACGGGCTTATACCGAGGGTATAACTTAATCCCCATGTTAATTTCCTCCTTTTATTCTAACGCCAACACTTTTGTGGGGTTTGACGCGTACGATGTAAGTGCGTGTCATGGCTTTGTTGCTTAACATTTTCCCTTCTCTTCACAAATTCTCGATCCTAGTACCACTGAAGACCCGCAGTGTAGGGGAGCGATGCACGTAAAATCTGTCGAGAGCACAAACGTCCTCCCGTTGGTGTCGTGGTGTAGTTAGGAGAAGTGGTGCCAGCTCAGGTATCGTCCGCATCACTTGACCATGGTTCAAAATTACGTGGACCGTCCCCAAAAGGCCTCGTGTAGCTGAACAGTGGGACGTTAATATTCACTCAATCTTCACAAATTCAGCACTTCCAATATTATTTTCCGAAATTACTTTGATTTCTTTCCTCTCCGCTTAGCCCGGCGTTGCACAGGCTTTTACCGAGTGAATAACTTAACCCTCATGGAAATTTCGTGTTTCCCTCAGGCGGATAGCACTTGTGTGTGTGTGTGTATGCGCGCGATGTGAGTGATTTTTTTAACAATGTCATAAAAACTCCCTTTTTCGAAATTTGTTCTTGCTTTGGTGTGGTGTGGTAATTATTAAAGATGGGTGAAAGCTCAGGTGTCGTCCTCGTCACTTGAGCATGGTTGAAAATTTCGAGGTCCGTCACCAAAAACCCTCGAATAGGCAAACAGTCCGAATTTAAAAATCACCCACTCACTTTCCAATTCTTTCGTTGCAATTTTTTATTTCCCGCAAACGAAAATTTAGTCTTTTTAAAAATAGTTGTATGCTGAAAAAAAGACAGAAAGTATAAATTTTTCAAATTACAAAATTTCACTACTATTTTAATCCTTGAAGTAAAATTGTGAGGATTTTTTGAAGTATTCTACACGGGGAAAAAAGTTTCATGCAATTACCTTTATAAAAGAAGAAATTATTAAATGATTGATTTAAGTATTTTGAGTGTTCTATTAAAATTTGTTCAAAAAAGTTTTTGACTTTTTTTTAAAATCACTGATTCTAAAAGTTTTGAAAATCATTTTTATTTCAATGTAACAATGTTGACTTATTTTAGAAAAAATCATAAAATATGCAAAATATCTTTGTTTTGTAAAAAAAAAAAGTATTTTTTTAATTCTTAAAAAAAAGATAGCTTTTGGCATTTGATTTTTTTAATCACTGATTCTAAATATCAATGAACTTTTTAAAAATCATTTTCTTTTAAATTCATTGATATTTATATATTACAAAACTATAACTTATTAATATTTTTACATTAAAATTGATTAAAAATGTTCATTTAGCAATTAATTGTGACATTCCGTTTGCTTAAATAATGGCAGCACTGAAAATTTACGTGGGAAAAATAAACAGAAATGAAAGCTTCTTGTTAGGAATTCTTGAAAAAGATAGAAATTACTTTGAATGATTAAAAATCAGAAAAAAAAAACATTTTTAAAGGGGGGAAAAAGTACATTATAAAATAACAGAGGATCATGTTAAAATAAGTATTTATCAGTAAAATTAATTTACGTGGGAAAAATAAGCAGAAATGAAAAAATAGAGATCCATGGATTCGAACTCGGAGGACACCATATCACTCCGTCGATCCGCTATGATTCCAGCGTGCTACCAACTGCGATACAAAATCACGTATCAGAAAGTGAAAATAGGCCTTAATTATAAATGGAAGGTAAAAATTGAAAGTAATTTTTTATTGAAGAGGGGATATTCACACATAACGATTGAAAAATTTCGATTCACGATTACATTTAAATGTATTGCAAAAAATTTATTGATTTTTGATATTTTAATAAAAAGCAATTAATAAAAAGAATATATAATATGAAAATAGCTTTTTTTCCTAAGGAATTTATGCTTAGTTAACTGACTATTTCAAAAAAAAAAAATTCGAAATGGGCAAATTCATCGATTTTATTATGAAATTATATGTCAAAAAAAGAAATATACATTAGGCATTATTTTAAAGTAAACTATAAATTTTATGAAAGAGAACAAAAATTTCGATACTGAAAAATATTTTAAATGAATCTCAGAAATGCATTTAATGCATTTTATCATCTTAATCTGACATATATAGTTATTTAATTTTGAAAATTATGTAAAGAAAAATTGACGAAAAAATAACTTTTTCACTCGCCAAAGTTACTGATTTCCCCCTGTTTAAGGCAGAATTTTTTTAGTGTAACCCTTGAGTTAGATGCGGTCGAAGGCGAAACATGTCAAATGTCTTTGGCGCAAAGCTAATTTTCGACGCCAATGTTTGGCTAAATGTAAAATCGCGTATTTTAAATTATTTTAAAAATCATTACCTTCATTTTAAGGGCATAAGTTTTACGTTAATGCTCTCAAATAGCACAAACTATTTGCAAAAATAACGTACTTTGAAATAAAAAATGTACAAATTACTTCTTTTTAATTTATTTCTCAGAAAAACATCAGTTTACGAAAATCACAAAATGTTTTTTAAAATCCGTAATTTTGAAGTAATTTTTTCAATCTTCGTATATGTTACGGATAATACTGCTGTACACAGGGAAAAATGGTTTTGTGAGATTATCTTCATAAATGACGAAGTTATTCGATGTGAAGTAAAAATTGGGACTACTTTTTAAAAATTCTTTAAAAAAAAGTTTTACGAATTTTATTTTTTAAATGAATGGATCTAAAAGAGAAAGGCTTGAAGTTAATTAGTGTAGAATATTGATTTAACAACACGAAAAGTAATTCATACCCAACGATTTAGAAATAATTTTCATAAAAACGCATCAGTTTTAACACTATTTTAAAAAATTCGAAAAAAATAGAAAATATCGTTATTTTACAAAAAAAAAATTATACTGTATCGTGGCGAAATAAATGATTTTTCCGATTCTGTTATTATTTTTTGTCTGATTTCAACACCGAAAATTGGATGACAATTTTAAGATGGTCGAAAACGTCGGATCACCGCTCGGCCGAAACGGAACGGAAGTTCCGCCAAGTAAACAACCGGTAGGAGTTAAAACAATTAGGCGTTTTAAGGTTTTTCATTAATATCTTTTCAACTAATTACAATATCGGAATATAAATGGACAATACGGCTTCCCCGGAAAATTCCCGATCTTTTGTTACCTTCCGCGACTTTCTGTGTGGTGCGGTTCGTTAGAAGATAGACGCACATAGATAGATATGTTTGTTTACCTTCGAGTTTTAATAGTGTAAGATACGTAAAGGAAAATTAAAGTAGTACCGAAAAAAATTTTATGTTTTCTTATTAAGGAAAACGAAATTTTCATGTAAAGAAAAAAAACAAGCAATTAAAATTAACCTACTTGTTGCAACATGGTAGGCTTGAATGACAGTTTGAATTACATTTCATTACATTTTCGAGAAATGGCAATTCTTAGTTGATACTCTCTTATGCACATACATTTGACAAATCCTTAGCCGCTTCCATTGGACTGAGCAATTGCAACTGACAGGAGAGGAATTTCATGGTCATGAATATCTTTAATTCTAAGCAAGTTCTTAGGGCACAGAGTAAATTGTGATTTCGCATACAATTATTTTAAAATTCCTTCAGTAGTTTCAAGTCGATATAAACCATCCCATTTCCCACTTTAGAAGTTCCAATATATTGGCATTCAGAAAAAGTCACAGGCATTCACAACAATAACTTTTTTAAAAATAATTTTATGTTTTTACTGGCAAAGTTCATAGAGGTGGATGTACAGCCAATAACATAAATTATATCATTTTTGTATTTGGCTAAAAGTTCTTGTAGAAGTCCATCACGTCCCCAGATTCCATGACGTAATACCGTAGAGCAGTTCTTCCCTTTTTTCTTCCGGACCGGTCAACGTTTGACCGCGGCCAACTAAAAGTAGGATTTTGATCATTTATTTTTAAAATTGGTTTGATTTAATAAAATAATTCTTTTTGAACATGCCTTCAGTTACCCCAAAAAATGAATATAAAGTGATTTCCATGGAAAGCCGCACAAACAAGAGAGAAATACACCCCAGTAAATAAAATGGAAATAACTTAAAACTCCTTGAGTAGCCGATACCATTTGATCCACGGACTGATAGTAGGGGAACACTGCTGTATGGTACTGATGCCTTTTTAACAGGTTAAAAGAGTTTACTTTTATTTTCCCCTCATATCATAGCTATTCAGCAACTAATAATCCGTGGGTTTCTTCTTAGTAGTCATTTTGGCATTTTGTATATCAGTTATTAACTTCTAGTAAGTAATTTCAGTTAAGAAATTTTTTTATTCTTGCAGCAGCATTAACTCGAATTCTGAACAACTCGTCGTTGAACAATTGTTTCATGTCTATAGCACTGGGGTAGGCAACTTTTATCTGTGGCGTGTCAAACCAATCCACAAATATGATTAAGAGAACCACACAGTACAGCAAAAATTGACAAATTTGTTGAGTAGTGCAAAGCGCGACTGAGAATTGTACCACGTGCCACATGTGACACGTATGCCATAGGTGGCCGACCCCTGCTATAGACCATGGCTCCTTCTCCAACGCTACAACTTGCTCCTCCATTTTCATGCAGCACAGGAAAAAAACAATTTTTTGTTCAACAAGTTTAAATAAAGTTCGTCTGAGACGCTGCCTTCCAGAGTGCATTATCGAATGACATAGTGGCCTAACACCTGTAGTTATTGTTTGGAATGTGATTTCGTATCATGGACAATCCAATTTGCTACGAATAGAAGGTAATCTCAATAGCAACAGGTACGTCCATGTAGCGCTACAGCTTGAAGTCATTGCCTTACTTCAAGGCATCCCTGGAGCTATCTTTCAGAAGGATAATGCACGTCCACATGTTGCAAAGACTGCTCTAGACTTCTGTTCTGCCCAACACATGCAACGTTTTCCTTGACCTGTTTATTTGCCGGAAATGTCGCCAATTGTGTAAGTGTGGGATTTGATTGGTCGGCGTCTTGCTCGTGATCCGCGTCCTGCAGCTTTAAAAGACGAACTTTTGCTTCGTATACAAGCAATGTGGAATTCTCCTCCACAAGCAGACATTCAAAACCTGTTCGACTCCATGCGACGCAATATAACAGCACTTATTGGAGTGCGTGGTGGCAACACCAAATACTGATTTCGAACAATTAAAAATGTTTTTTTTTTCTTTGAAAATTTCGTCCTTTATTTGTACTAATACAAGTCGTTTGTGCATTAAATTTAATTTAATTCTGATGATTCCTTCCTGGAGTTACATTTTTTACAAACAGCAGTTTAATACAGTTGGGAATAACGAAACTTCTGTCTTACAAGCTGCGAAATTAATTTAGTATAATCCTCAAGATTCATTTTGTACTACAGATGAACGTCGTTTATCCGAATCAATTGGGACCGGACACCGTTAGGATAACCAAAAAGCAAAGGTGATCCATGCAGTATATGAAACCGGACACTATACGAATATTGAAAATTATCACAGGCGGGAAACGTGCTTGAAGAAAAAGCAAAATAGGTGCAAAATGTTGCAATTTTACCTTTATTGAGAAAAAAAATCCCTAATTCTTCGCTGTACCATTGTACGCCTTCGTGTTTTCGAAGGTGTGCAGTGATCTGATTCTCTTGAGCAGCAGTAGTTGAGTATGACAGCACTCTGATGATTGTTCATACCACTCCATAGCTGCCTCTAACCTAAAAAACACGTCAGCATTTGATGGACCCTTGCTACTTTTGTTGTTGTTGTCCTCATCTTCATCCGTTTCATCGTCGACAGGGTTGGATTCTTCTTTCACGGAAGTCACAATCTCGTCATCATTTAGCATTTGAAATCCATTGTCTTCTGCATCGCAAGACATCCTGGTTTCTACATCAACAAAAGAGCACGTATACACCACCTCACTTGAAAGCAAACGGACCCAATATTCCACGCAGATGTTTACCAAATCTCACAACTGAAATTCCCCAAATATCCCTCACCTTTTGTTTTCCCATCAATTTTGGCTTCACGGGAAACAACTGTTGAGCATTGCACTGTTCAAAAACGAATCCGGACTTTGTTTCGGATATTTGACGCTTCGGATAATAAACGTTCGGATAAAAGACGTTCTACTATATATCCACTTGATTAATAATTTTAAAAAACTACACCGAGCATTTATAAATACAAAATTAGTCATAATTAACATTTCAAAAACGAAATCTTGTGTTAAAATTTTGTAACTAAAGCTGAAAAGTTAGACAAAGTTTTTTAAAACTTCCAATTGTGATCTTTCTTTTTTTGCCCGATAAAGCCGAAACTAACTGTTGAATATTAAAAAACTGCTATTATGTCTGCTGTTAAAAAAATTAATCAAAATACGCAAAGGAAAATTAAAGTTGTACCAAACAAAATTTATGTTTTTCTTATTAAGGAAAAAGAAATTTTCATGTAAAGAAAAAAAAAAAAACAAGCAATTAAAATTAACCTACTTGTTGCAACATAGTAGGCTTGAATGACAGTTTGAATTATATTTCATTACATTTTTCGAGAAATGGCAATTCTTAGTTGGTACTCTCTTATGCACATACATTTGACAAATCCTTAGCCGCTTCCATTGGACTGAGCAATTGCAACTGACAAGAGAGGAATTTCATGGTCATGAATATCTTTAATTCTAAGCAAGTTCTTAGGGCACAGAGTAAATTGTGATTTCGCATACAATTATTTTAAAATTCCTTCAGTAGTTTCAAGTCGATATAAACCATCCCATTTCCCACTCATTAGAAGTTCCAATATATTGGCATTCAGAAAAAGTCACAGGCATTCGCAACCATACCTTTTTTAAAAATAATTTTCTGTTTTTACTGGCAAAGTTCATAAAGGTGGACGTACAGCTCAATACCATAAATTGTATCATTTTTCTATTTGGTTGAAAGTTCTAGAATTCCATCACGTTCCCAGAATCCATGACGTAATACCGTAGAGCAATGCTTCCCAACCTTTTTTTGCTTCCGGACCGGTCAACGTTTGACCGCGGACCATTAAAAGTAGGATGTTGATTATTTATATTTAAAATTGCTGTGATTTAATAAATTAATTCTATTTAAACATGCCTTCAGTTACACAAAAAAAATGAATATAAAGTGATTTCCATGGAAAGCCGCACAAACAAGAGAGAAACACAACCCAGTAAATAAAATGGAAATAACCTAATACTCCTTGAGTAGCCGATACCATTTGATCCACGGACTGATAGTTGGGGGCCACTGCTGTATGGTACTGACGCCTTTTTAACAGGTTAAAAGAGTTTACTTTTATTTCCCCCTCATATAATAGCTATTCAGCAACTAATAATCCGTGGGTTTCTTCTTGGTGGTCATTTTGGAATTTTGTATATCAGTTATTAACTTCTACAAAGCAATTTCAGTTAAGAAAAAAACTTTATTTGCAGCTACAATAACTCGAATTCAGAACAACTCGTCGTTGAACAATTGTTTCATGTCTATAGAACTGGGGTGGGCAACTTTTATCTGTGGCGTGTCAAACCAATCTACCAATATGATTAAAAGAACCACACAGTACAGCAAAAATTGACAAATTTGTTGAGTAGTGCAAAGTGCCACTAAAAATTGTACCGCGTGCCACATGTGACACGTATGCCATAGTTTGCCGACCTCTAGTATAGACCATAGCTCCTTCTCCAACACTACAGTTTGCTCCTCCATTTTCCTGCAATACAGGAAAAGACCAATTTTTTGTTCAACAAGTTTTAGTAAAATTCGTCTTAGACGTTATGCCGGTGAACGCTGCCTTCCAGAGTGCGGTATCGAACGACATAGTGGCCGAACACCCGTAGTTATTGTTTGGGTTGCGATTTCGTATCATGAACGATCCAATTTGCTACGAATAGAGGGTAATTTAAATAACAACAGGTACGTCCATGTAGTGCTACAGCCCGAAGTCGTTCCCTTCCTTCAAAGCATACCTCGAGCTATCTTTCAGAAGGATAATGCACGTCCATATACTGCAAAGACTGTTCGAGGCTTCTGTTCTGCTCAACACATGCAACTTCTTCCTTGATCTGCTTATTCGCCGGATATGTCGTGTATTGGGCACGTGTGGGATTTGGTTAAGGTCGGCGTCTCGCTCGTGATCCACGTACTGCAGCATCAAAAGATGAAATTTTGCTGTGTAAACAAGCAATATGGAATTCTCTTCCATAAGCAGACATTCGAAATCTGTTCGACTCCATGCCACGCAATATAGTAGCACTTATTGCAGCGACTAGTGGCTACACAAAATACTGATTTCGGACACTTATTATTATTTTTTTTGCTTTGACAATTTCGTCATTTATTGGTACTAACACAGGTCGTTTGTGCATTAAATTTAATTTAGTTCTGATGATTCCTTCCTGGAGTTACATTTTTTACAAACAACAGTTCAATACAGTTCGGAATAACGAAACTTTTATCTTACAAGCTGTGTAATTAATTTAGTATAATCCTCAAGATTCATTTTGTACTATAGTAGAACGTCGTTTATCCGAATCAATTGGGACTGGACACCGTTCGGATACGCGATTGTTCGGATAACCAAAAACCGAATGTGATCCATGCAGTATATGAAACCGGACACTATACGAATATTGAAAATCATCACATGTGGGAAATGTGCTTGAAGAAAAAGCAAAATAGGTGCAAAATGTCGCAATTTTACCTTTATTGTGAAAAATAATCCTTAACTTTTTGCTGTACCATTGTACGCCTTCGTGTTTTCGAAGGTGTACAGTAATCTGATTCTCTTGAGTAGCAGTAGTTGAGTATGACAGCACTCTGATGATTGTTCATACCACTCCATAGCTGTCTCTAACGCAAAAAACACGTCAGCATTTGATGGACCCTTGCTACTTTTGTTGTTGTTGTCCTCATCTTCATCCGTTTCATCGTCGACAGGGTCGGATTCTTCTTTCATGGAAGTCACAATCTCGTCATCATTTAGCATTTGAAATCCATTATCTTCTGCATCGCAAGACATCCAGGTTTCTACATCAACAAAAGAGCACGTATACACCACCTCACTTGAAAGCAAACGGACCTAATATTCCGCGCAGATGTTTACCAAATCTCACTATTGAAATTCCCCAAATATCCCTCACCTTTTGTTTTCCCATCAATTTTGGCTTCACGGTAAACAACTGTTGAGCATTGCACTGTTCAAAAACGAATCCGGACGTTGTTTCTGATATTTGACGCTTCGGATAATAAACGTTCGGATAAAAGACGTTCTACTGTATGTCCACTTGATTAATAATTTTAAAAAACTACACCGAGCATTTATAAATATAAAATTAGTCATAATTAACATTTTAAAAACGAAATCTTGTGTTAAAATTTTGTAACTGTTCTTTTAAGTTTTCCTTGATTTTTTGCCTAAAAAAAGTAGATTTCTCAAAAATTGTGAGCATATAATGCTGGAAAGATTCATTTCTTGTTTAGTAAAAATTAGTATTTTATAATGTATATTACAAAAACGAGTTTGTAGAAAGTGTACCCGAATCATTGCTACATCCCATTTGCTTACAATTTAAAAATTCAAGTTTCAAGTGTTCTATTAATAAAATTCTCACAAATAATGCATCTATGGATGCAGCAAAGGGCTCTCTATTTTTAAAAGTAAAGCGGAAAAAATGCAAAATTTGAAGCATTTTAACGTTTCAGTTATCTTTACTCAAACTATAGATACATGCATACAAATTAATTTCATTGACGTTAACTCGGGAGTGGGCTTGCAGGGCACAGAGTCACCTCAGGCTCACGAAATATTTAATTGTAGAAAAAAACTGTTCATTTGTTACCAAAGACCTTGACAGTATCCTCCTGTATGTGACTTCATAGGAACTAAAATGTATTTGTCACATATCTCCCTCTTTTTTCGGAGTGTTAAACGTTTTTTTACCATCTTCAGGTACTTGTTTTGACTGCGTTCCTGTCGGGTCCTGCTTGACTCTGAAACCCCTTGTCTACCTGTAAACTCGGCTAGGTGTGTGAGAGAAACTGAATGATCAACAGACATGATTTCAATTTGATTAATTTATTGTTACCAAAACATCAATCAGATACAATAAAAATCTAATTAAGATAGGCGGTAGAATGTAGAACGCGGTGGTGAGATTCTATAACACGGAGATACTACTAAGGACCCTCAACTGAATCTAAGATAGCTTAAATACGCTCAAATATAACTACGTCAAACACTAACAAGCTAAATTCCAAATAATCAAGCTCACGATACCCGTACTTTTTATGCATCGGATCCTACAGTGGAATCTTGCAGGTGATCTTTATCGGGATTGATCAATGTCGTTGGATCCACAGGTGTAATCCGTTTTCCTCTTAATAACTGCACTATCTTCCAATTTTCAACTAACAATCTAACTCGCAAACTCCTTTCTAACTCCTACTTGCCAACTCCGACATACCAATCCACAAACTCGAGAAAACAGAATTTATATAATATGCTTCATTTACATAATCACGCTTTCTTGATCGGCGAAAGTTGGTTGAATTGAAATATTATCCCCCAGAAGAGTCCCCAAGGTGTTAATATAGTCGCAAATAGATCCGTCACAACTTTATTTCCAAAATATTTTTTATATAAACGTGCTACTTTCCCCCCTTGTGGAGACCTTAGTGGTTTTGATAGCTGTGTTGTATGACTTATATGATGGTTTACGAATGTAAATGAGCAGAATATAAAAAAAAAAGAAATGAGTATCTGCGATCTCTATTGAAGGAAGTTAAAACTGATTGAGCAAGAGAAGAATCTGCTGAAATAGGGCTTATTAATCATGATACAGAAAGTAAATTTGAGAAAAGCGATGAACATGAAATGTTTAAGTTGAGATGAAAGTTTTCAAATGCTACTTAGAAAAATCCGTCAAGAATGATATTATAACAGTGTACCACGAGACACACTTCGTCCTGTCAAAAAAACAGAAGGGAGAAAATTTCTCCTTGCTATATGTCGATCATTAAAGGACAATAAAACTACAATAACTTGAAAAAATTATGACAATTATTCCTGCAAATATTATTCCTTTAATGTTAACAAATAGTGTCTATGATTTTTGTCCTTTCTTAATGTCACGCATATTTGAAACATTTTAGTCCAGTTTAATTGATATTTTTTTCTCAATTTATCAAAGAAAAATTGAAAAGTCCTTAAAGGTAGGTAAGTATACTTTCTCTTAGTTAAATTACTCACTGGAATTACGATTTTTATTGTTTACAATAATGTGCGGGCCTGCTTCCGGGTAAACATATAACCTAGTTTCCTTTTAATCAGTAATCCTTTCAGGTAAAATCGTTATTACAAATTTTACTAGCAGTGGGTGGCGTTTCAATTCAATCAAAAGTAAAATAATTATGTTCCAGCGTTCCAAACTATATATAATAATACACTCATGTCCATAAATTAAGGATAATTCAGAATCATACAGAAATTGAACTCTAAAATAAAAATTTCACCTGTAGAATTATCACACACATCTTGAAGAAGAATATGCAAATTACAGGAAACCACCAAATGGCGCGGATAGTACGTCACAATGACGAGAGTGTAAGAGAGGGGTATATAAGGAATGGTGGCAAAGAAGTAAAACTGTTCACAAGCTCTTTAAAAGCGTTTCAGTGCAATAACGGCATAGTTATGGCACAAAAGAAGCATTGGGATGATTTTTTACGTGGCAGAATTATCGGACGACTGGAATGTGGACGTACCCAGCTGGAAGTTTCCGAGGAACTATGAATCGCCCAGAGTTTCATCTCCAGGCTTTTGCAACGATTCCAAGATGATGGTAATGTGAGTAGATGTTACAGCACAGGTCGCCCCCGAGTTACAACGCCGAATGAGGACCGGTATTTGGCAGTTACTGCCAAAAGAAACAGACGGAGCACAGCATCAGATCTGTGTCGTCAGCTCTCTTCAGCTACGGTACGACAGTTTCAAGGCAGACCGTGTACAGACGCTTAGGGCACATTGGTCTATATGCTCGTAGGCCTGTCAGATGTGTTCCCCTTAGCGCACCTCACTGTCGCCTGTGATTTACCTGGAGTAGAGAGCATGCATTGTGGACACCGCAACAGTGGTCTTGTGTGATGTTTTCCGACGAGTCCAGGTTTAGTTGGCAGTCTGATTCTCGCTTGACTTTCATATGGAGAGCGCCAGGTACCCATTACCACCAAGAGAACACCATTGAACGACACCATTACGGTGGTGCAGGATGGCTCGTTTGGGGAAGTATTATTCTTGGTTCCAGAACTGAACTGCATGTTCAGAGTGTAACGATGACAGGTCACATCTATCGGTATGTCATTCTGGAACATCATATACGTTTGTTTCGGTATGCCATTTGTGCTAAATTTCTGTTTATGGATGACAACGCCCGTCCTCACCGTGCAAACATTGTAGACGAATGCCTTCAATCGGAGGATATCACCCGTATGGATTGGCCTGCATACTCACCGGACTTGAACCCAATAGAGCATGTGTGGGATATGCTTGGTCGACGAATTGCAGCCCGTCAACCCCCTCCCACCTGTCTACCGGAACTTCGGAGGGCATTGCTTGATGAGTGGTGTAATATTCAACAAGATCAGATTGATAATTCGATACTCAGCATGCGTAGGCGTTGTAAGGTCTGTATTGCATCGTCCGGGAGACATACTCCGTATTAACCATCATACTAACCATGTTATACTGTTTTTTTGTAAATAGGTTCTTTTTTGAAATTTGCTCCAGGGAGTAAAAATCGCAATTTTTATTAATTATGTCAAACATATAGCATCTTTTTTGCTCTTTACCTTTTGTTTAATAAATAGACTTTAAAAATAAGTCAAATTTGTTTTGCTTCTGTCTCTTTCTTTGCCTGAACTTCATTACCCTTAATTTATACACATGAGTGTATTTCAAAGAATATTTTCGTAACATAAAAAAATATTTCTCAAATTTGTTCCAGATTCTGCTACTAAAATTTGCTACCCCTAATAGGGATTCGATTTGTCCGGCCCTACAGCTGATTGTGGTAAACTGTACTATTCTATGATGTACGAAACTGCATTATAGTACTGCGGTATAATAGTATTTTGAAGTTACGCAGCAAAAAAAATGAAACTTGCTAAGTTGTGTTGATGTAAAACTGAGATAAAATTAGATGTTATGTACAAAAGTGATGATTCCTAACATTGTTTTGTATGTGTTTATAGAATTTCAAAACTTTTGTGAAAATATTATGTTAAGGTATTAAGTTGAGTAATATATATATTTGTCGTCGTAACAAATGCTATCAATATTAAGCAAAAACATACTTTAAACTTAAAAAATATTTTCAATCATTTTTAATTAAAGTAGAGTTTAAAAATATTACACATTTTAAACCACACATCACACAGGTTAAAACAAAGTTCCGAAATGCAACATGTAGTCTTTATCCCCTAATTTCTCGGAACTCCATTCTTACTATTAAAAACAAGATGCTTATATATACTCTGATTCTCAGGCCGGTGATAAAGTACGCTTGTCCAGTCTGGGGCCACGCTGCAGTCTCAGATATTAACATCCTTGAAAGAGCACAAAACCACATCATTAGACAAATCACTAACCCCCGTTGGTTCATGAGAAACGAAGACCTCAGGTTTTCGTTAAACATCACAACCATTCGGGAATTCATGAAAAGAGTCTCAATTAACTTCTTTACTAACATCCCCCTTATTGATAACAGAACTCTCCGTAAGATTGAAATCTACGATCCTGATCTCTCTTTTAATAGACCTCGTAATACCCTACTTTAATTATTTTCACTCCTATTTTTTCACTCTAAATCCTTTTATTTTTCATTTTTCACCGTCCGCACAAACTATTTTCTCCGAGCATCTCATCCCTCCAATCGGAGGCGACCTGCTCGACCAATAGGGAGAGAGGCTCTCGCCCTCCCCGACACTGACAAATTTTTCACTCACTGATCTCTCTCCAACTTCGGTTACACCCACTAACGACTCTCTAGTTCCCTGATTGGACTAGCGCACTGTGCCCTAAACAGCTTTTATACCCTACACCTTTCTACCACTACCAGTCGGGCGAGTAAGGTGCCGGGTTCTCCCGGTCGCCGAGCTTGCTATTCGGCCATTTTAGACGAAGTTGACCAAACGCTAGCCTCCGGTCGGAGTTAGCCGCGGTCGACAGAGATCTTTTCACACTAGTCTCTACACATCCGAACGCATACAATAAGAGCTCCAGCATTTTTCTATATTTTATTATTTCCATAGGTCGCAATCTAATGTTTTTTATTAATTTTAACTGTTTTCTCAAATTTTCTTCTATTTAAAATTTTTGCCACCGCCCACCAATCATGGCAAGTTTATTTAATAATGCTCAACAACCACAACACAAGATAGGGGATTAAGACCTTATCTGAGATCAAGTGCCCCATCGACCGTTCTACCGTATGACACATTTTGAAAAAGTACCTTATTAAAAAATTAGAGCTTTACAGATATTTGTTTTGTTTTATGCTTTTACAAACTATATAAATACCTTTTTCTCAGAATTTTAATTTTGAAGAATTACTTTCTATTTTCCTAAAGCTCTGAAAAAAGCTTTTCTAAGCTAAAAAAAATATTAAAAAATGTTTTAAGAACTTCCATAGGACAAGATTGGTTATCGGACCTAGCAATACTGTCAATAGAAATAGAAAGAGAAAAACTAAAATCTTCGACTATAAATATTACAAACGTGTATGCCAAAAAAAAAAAAAAAAATTGAGAAAGTATCTATTAAAAAATTAAGCTAATTCTTAAATGATTAAGTTTTTTAATACGTTTGTTTTTGTATAACTATTTTGACACTTACAAAAAAAATCAATACGCGATCATATTTATCTTCCAAAAAGGGATCTTCCAAATAATTTTGATGCAGAGCCGCCACAGGACTAGCTCCGCCAGTGTTGATAGGTCAACTACGAGCCACCTAGAGACCGACAAGTGTTTGAACAGTTGCAGTGTTTACCTACTTGATTAGAACAGATTTAAATCCCCTGGAAACGAGATTTAATACGTGTAGAAGGTGTGTGGTATAAGAATCATAAAACATTTTGTGACGGATCTATACGGTTCCACTAACCTTCTCTATTTTTCTTAAAAGTTTTATTTATTTCAACCAATCTCCACCGGAGCCAGAGCGTGATTTATGTAAATGAGATATATTATATAAGTTCGGGTTTCGCGAGTTAACAAAAAAAGTAAAGTGAAGAGTTAGAAGAGTGAAGTCAAATGAATTGAAGCATCGGTAGACCAACACGCAGTTGTTGACATTAGTTGATAAAAGTTACGTGACGAGCTACGCCGGAGAGCAGTAGATTGAAATTGGAAAAGACTCCGTATTACCGAGTGTGGATCCTTCTCCAATATCCTATCCAGCCAGTAAGGAATTTATCATCACGACGGAACAGCCGATGTTAAAAGATAAGGTTAGTGATTTAGAATATTGTGAATACGTGTACGTGTTTTAGCTGTAATTGTACGTGTTTGATCTTTCGTGGATTCAGTCGCGATTCCGTAGTTCCGCTAGTAGTAACTCCCTT
This sequence comes from Trichonephila clavata, assembly GCA_019973975.1. NCBI lineage: Eukaryota > Metazoa > Arthropoda > Arachnida > Araneae > Nephilidae > Trichonephila > Trichonephila clavata. The sequence goes on along the minus strand of BMAO01031120.1, from coordinate 62,395 downwards.
TTCATTCTCCACTGTGTTTTATTTCTCTTAAATTTGAATCGTGTGATTATATCCTTCTGAAATTAATAAGCATCAATAAATATAGTGATTTGCAATTATGTCTCATGATTATTCAAATCCGCCTACACGTCCAGACACATTTAATGGTAGACGGGGAGATAATAACCTGAGGGGAGGATTTAATTCACGACAATTTGATCTATTAATTATTCTGTGAAGAGCAAAACCAAACCTGATAGATCTAGCATTTTTTCCAAGAATTTTGAGAAGCATTAAAGTCTCCAGAAATAATTAAGTTCTGGAAATTTGAAAAAGAGAAATTTTGTGAAAATCCGACTTGCTTATTTCTGCGCAGAAACGGACAAATCTCGAGACAACTGGGGAAAAATGATTAATTTCGAGCTCGATATCTGTTGAATCTGCATGCAGTATTACCCTCAGGAGATCTCTGCAGTTCTCATTACTATTGTCAGAGTATCGGGCTGTGCTTTCTTCAGTAAGAATATTCGGAAGACTATGTCCGAAAAACAACGATCACGAATTCTTGTCTTGGTTGGAGCTTTGTTGCTTGGGCCTAAAGATATATATCAATGTCAACAAGCATAAAGAAATTATACAATTCTCCATGAGCATTGAGTACAATGGGAGAAGGTATGCATATATTTTCGGTGTTACAGAACACGATGAATGTGCATGTGATCAGTATGCCAACCCAAAGTTAACAAAGTCGCAAAGGGTTAAACATGAATTTCCTGCAAAAAACGATTGCCCGCAACCTTTCTTTCAACAAAATAAAGCAATGTAACATTAGAAAAAGAAAATTGTTTCCAAACAAGACGAGATGGTGGTAAAAAAAATTATTGAATGTGAAGGGGAAAACGAAGAAAAAAAAATAAAAATAACTGTTTGAAAGCATCAGTCAGAGATCATACCCAAACACAAGAACCCGCAACACTTAAAAGGGCCATAAATATCTCTATAAAACCCACAAGTATCCAAGACAATGCCACACAGAAATACCAGTAACAAAAGCGATTCAACAAAGCATATTAGAGACCACTGCAATTTGCTATCCATAAACGTCACCAACATCAGATACAAAAAAAAATCAATATAGTTAATCTGAAACCTACTTAATTCTCATCACTGTAACTATCTCACCAACAGTACAAACTCAATAAAATAATTTTAATACAAACAATAATTAAACTGACAGAGCGAATTAGCCATCCAACAAACACCATCTACCAATAAAAATTCCAAATCGATCACAAAAAAAAAAAAAAAATTAAAACTCGCATCGCTATTCAATCAACAAACCCACGCCATATACCAAAAAAAAAATAGATAAAAAAATCAACTCCTCACAACTTGAAAACTAACTCTCAACCAACATAGTCATTAAATCATTTAACGAACACCATATGCAAAAAAAAAAAAAAAAAAAAAAAAAAAAATTACTAACTCGAAAACTAGATAACCGACTCTCAACCAACATAGCCATTAATTCATTTAACCAGCCAAGTATGTGTACAACACACACACAAAAAATTTCCCTGTAAACAAACTGGAACAATTTAAATTCACCACACTGTATTCAAATATCTCACCAATAATAGTAACTCAAATCTAATCAGCTCACTTCACATAATTAAGTTCAATTTACAAAAATTAAATTCTATAATCTCTTCCACTATGTGTTCAAAACAAAATCCAAAACTACAAAATGAAAACAAAACTCGAATAACGCAGTACTCAATAATCTAACCCAAAAATTTTTTAAAAAAATTACTCTGAACCTATAGCACGAAATCAGAGTCACAATCAACACACCAAGCGAAAAAAAATTTCGTAGATTGAAAAAACAAAAACTGAACTGACTGTATCATATTTAGACAGCAAATGCTCTACTAAACTACCCTAACAAACTATAAACTATTAACACAAAACTATTAACTTGAAGGACCTATCCAACAAATGCTACCAGTTTAAATAAAATATTTACTAATTCGATGACCAACACAAAATTAACACAAACAACCATCTCTATTTTGATATCAAAATTCATACAAATACAAGTTGTGATTCTATCATATTAAGAACTCAACAACTATTATTACACTATCATCAAGGTACAATGATGGCTAAATTCGATAGGTTATAAGAAGTAAAACATAGCCAATAATGTATCCCACAAATAATATTCATTAAGTAAATTGCGAGATAAAAGAATAACATACAAAGTAAATTATCACAACATAATGAAACTAACGTTAACGGTTTATGCAAAGAAGAACTAAACACTTTTAAGCAACAACAATGAACATGAAGAAAGCGTAAGTAAAAGAATCATACTAACAAAAAACTGATCAATGAAAGTACGAATAATATAAACATCAAAGCATGTGTAGAACGACACACATAACCCAAAATTGTAATTCATCAAATTTCATAACAGGTATACAAAAAAATAATCTCGAAATTGGGTCTCTGTTGTAAGCAACATCTACGTACTATTCACAATGTACAGTTGAAATAACGTGCATAAACATATAAAAGTAATAAAAAAGATACTATTACAATCATGAAATTTGCACCATTGATATATATAGATGCCCACATAACATAATACGTAAATAATGTTCAGTAATACCAAAGTTAATATTTATAACCAAAACAGGCAACCCAAACTTTTAAAGTTTTATGCTGTAAGTGTGAACTCTCCTCTAGCGAAAAAAATGTCACAACTATGATAAGAATAAAAAACAACACTCCTTCTCTCTAAAACAGTGTAATAAGATTAAGCTAAATACTCGAATTTGCACGAGTCCTTAGACTATATCGCTGATTCGAAATAACATTTTCCACCTCAGTATCGACTGCCAATTTGTCATCCAAATTGTTCAGGCGCAAATATTTAAATCTCTAAGTAAAAGGAATCATTTGGTTGACGTGTGTGTTAAACCTCTTTCTCAATTGCTCAACATGCTGAACTCTGTAATTCACGTTGAAAAACGTTCTGCAACTCTTTAGGGACTCTCGAACCTAGGTTTGAGCTTTGGAGATAATTTGGATTTAATGTTAGGTGTCTTGATAAAGCACAAAGAACCGGTTTGATAACCGTAACGATGCGACTTTGTAGATTTTGAACTAAGAGTAATGGGCGATGCCTCTTGTTCTTTCAAATCATCTAGAACCTTTTGAAAAATTTGTTCTAATGAAGGAAAAGTTTCTCGATGTATTCATACGTATTTTGCGGTGTATCAGAATTCTTTTGATATGTGTACGACAAACGAATGTCTCTGCCGTGTTCCAAGAAGAAAGGCGATGTGTAGGTGGCCTCGTAAACTGCAGAATTTAAAGCTAAAATAGTGTGTGTAAATTGTTCATCCCAATCGTTTGTGTCATGAGTGATTGCTGCAAGGATGTTAGCCAGCGATTGATTTGGATTTCTACCCTCCCATTGACATGCGCTGAATAAGTTGAAATATGTCTTTTTGAATACCCATAATTCTACAAAATTCCAGGAACTCAGAACCTTTAAAATAAGTGGCATTGTCAACAACCAGGTTGTGGAGACAGCCCCTGTGTACAATATAATTATCAAAGAAAGCCTTAGAAATAGTGTTGGCCTTGAGATCAGGAAGTGGAACGATATGAATGTATTTGGTGAATGCTTTATCATAGAAAAGACATAACTATTACCTTTAGACGTGGTCTTTAAAGCACCAAAAATATCAATGTGACAAGTTTCATCTGGTACTTGGCTCTGTTCTACTGGCTGGTGTGGAGCTGGTGGTATTTTGAAAGCATTTTTCCGAGAAAAACAAATGATGCAAAAACGAAAAAATTTTTTAGTATCTTTGTACATATTAGGCTAAAAGAAGTTTTCGCTGAGTCTGTGGTAAGTTTTGAAAAATTTAAGATGCCCTCCATATTCAGATTGAATTGATTCTAAAATCTTTGCTTTAAGACAATGAGGAACACAAAGTTGTTTTCTAATAGTAGTCCTGGGAGACTTGGTTGGGTGCTAAGACAAATGACATAACAGTCACTCCTCATTAAAATTTAATAAAATAAATCCTAAGTTGTAGACTAACATCTTTGTTATTAATTCTCTGCATAATACCGTTTAGTATTTCGACATTTTTCTGCAAATCTATTAGATCTTTAGAATCAGGCAAAGCTAATGTAATATTATTGACATAATGAGATAAATGATCAGCGACAGAATTCGATGAGCCTTTTGACGTAATGAATTTCATAATTACACTGCTGGCCATCGTAAAAGCAACACCAAGAAAGACAAGAGATAGCACAACAAAATTTATTTTGTAGATAACATGTTGACTAAGTATCAAATGATTAAATTTATAGACTTCTGTGAAGTGTGGTTCGTGCCAGAATCAGTAGCCAGAGTAGCCGCCATTGTTGGAGATCACCGCTACCACACGCCTCGGCATTGATTCAACGAGACTTTGGATGTGTTCTTGGGGTACAGCAGACCAAGCAGCTTCCACACGTTGCAAAAATTGATCTGGTGTGGCCGCAGGGGGTGTAATCTGGGTCAATCGTTGAGCAACCATGGACCACATGTTTTCTATCGGGGAAAGATCCGGAGAGCAAGCCGGCCATGGAAGCAATTCAATCTGGTGATTGACGAAGAACCTTTAGACAATGCGTGCCATGTGTGGTCGCACATTATACTGTTGAAATATGACTGTGACCAAGCCCTGAAGGTATGGAAGGACAACTGGCTCCAACACCTCGAAGATGTAGCGCTGGCTGTTTAAAGTACCGGCAATGCGTACTAGAGAAGTGCGGGAGTGATATCCAATACCACCCCATACCATAATACCCGGTGCAGGACCACTGTGGTGGTGCATAATGCAGCTGTTCAGCATCCTCTCTCCACGGTGTATCCAGACTCGAACCCGACCATCGTGTTGTTGCAGACAGATGCGTGACTCGTCAGTAAAGACAACTTCATTCCATTCTGGCGCCCATATCCTTCTTTCATCGCACCATTGGCGGCGGAGACGTCTGTGGTTCTGCGTCAAGGGTAGACCAGGCAATAGACGTCTTGCGGACAGACCTTTCTGCTGTAAACGGCGCAGACACTGAATGATGCGTTACGGACTCAATGTGCTGTGCTATGGTTCGTGATGTGACTGAGCGATCCGTCACTGCCATGCGCAGAATTTGCCTGTCCTCACGTGAAGTGGGGCACTGAGGTAGATGCAATCGACCACGTCGGTCCGTCGTACCCTTCTGCATCTAACGGTCACATATCCTCATTAATGTTGTTTGGTTTCATCGAACACGACTACCGATTTCCCTGAAAGATAATCCACAATCTCGGTAGGCCACTATCCTTTCTCTGTCGAACTCGGATACTTGATCAAAAGCTGATCACTGTTTTCTACGAGACATAACGTATCGTTTTTTGAAAAAACCACTAGAAAAACATAATTGCCGAACTTGAAATCGTCGAAATCTCCAAGCCTTAAATAGCGCTTTGAGATGGCGCCACAAGCGTGCGTGATGTGTGTCTGTGCTGAAATTCTAATCATTTGCATATCTCACCTCCGCTAATGCATGTTGTAAATTTCATGTTATTTGCGTGCTTCCGTCAGGTGTTGCATTTACGGTTTCCAGCAGTGTAGATTTTAACTAACTGAAAAAGAATAAACATCCACCACAATGCATTTTCCATTTTATTTTTAATTTAAATTACTATTAGAAAATAATTAATAGTTAATGTGATGGTTATTATTGAAGCTGAATATATATATGTTCTAGTATCCAGGGCCGCTTTTCCGCTTCGGCACACTAGACACGTGACTACGGCGCAAAAATTAGTCGGTGAAAAAAAAAGAGAAAAAAAGTAAAATTACAGCAAACGTACCACATCCTAGCGAATCGTGAGAAAAAATTTATGCCCTCAAGAGAGTAAAAACTGAAATGAGATCTACCATGGAACATGAAAAGCTAAACAGCTTGATGTTGCTATACTATCAAAATGATATTGCAATAGAAATTGATTACAATGAAGGTATTAAGGAAAAATCATTCGTTTTTCGAAGAAAATCTTCGTTGTACAAGTACAATGACAACGACTCAACAAAGAATAAGGATGTCAAAATGCAAAAGATAATAAAGCGATAAACGATGAAAAAGATGATAATTAACAAGATGAAAACAGTTCATACAATAATGTATACTGTTATTGCAAATGATTTCATAAATTTACTGTACTAATTTACAAAAGGGAGGGTATAGTCCATGATACCATAAAGTCATGGGGACAAGAGTGGTCAACCCATACCAATATTAACCATATCCTTACGACTGTCAGTTCATAATGCGGCGGGTTCATAGGTGGTGGATGATGGAAAAACTATTCAAGCAGCAAAAAAAAAAACAAAAAAAAAAGGAGGGAAAAAGAGTTGAGGAAAACTCTCTCCCGAAACCAAAAAAAAAAAAAAGGAAAAGTAAGAACTGAAAGAGAAATAGGGTTGTTCTAAAAATAGGGGAGGGGGAATAGGCTAGGGCAAAGGGAGTTTAAAAACGGCCCTGCTGGTACCTTTGTGAAAAAGATACAACGTAAGTTAGCGAAGGATTTTTTCCTATGTCTCATTATAAAGCCAGGGCTATTAGCGACGGACCTCATAATTTTGAGCCACGGTTTTACTCTGTTCCTGAATAAGGAAACTTCAGCGAACTCCGGGAAATAAGCGAATTGAAACTCCTATTTTTAGTGCGAATGTTAATACCGTAAAATCAGGCGTATAACGCGCATTTTTAACATCAAAAATAAGATCAAAATTTAAGGGTGTACAAAATACGCCGGGTACAAAAATGACACCTTTAAAAATGAAAAAGGAATGAGCACAGCAAATGATTCGATTTCTTTGTATATCAAAATACTGTCTATTTAAAAGAAGCGACATATCTTTACGAACCGTAAAACTAGATTTGTATGCTATTTTTTCAAGCGCCGTCCAACATCAGTTAAAGACAAAAGCCCTTATGAACTGTGGTTTTCCAAAGAAGTGATCAATATTGACCAACTGCATGTATTTGGAACCGAGTGCTTTGTCCATGTACCTCAACAATAAAGGAGGAAATGGGACAAAAAGAGTGTTAAAGGAGTTTTTGTTGGCTACAGTGGTGAAAAAGATGGTTATAGAATATGGATAAAAGATCAGAACAAGGTTATCCTGAGTCGAGATGTGATATTCCAAAATAAAAAACTTAGCTGTGTTCCTGATGTATCTTCTACTGATATTCAAAACTCAGATATGGAAATAGTGAAAAATCCGCTTCAAACACCAGAAGCAGATGTGGAAAAAGAAATGGAGGAGATATCGTGTAATGCTGAAGATACAGAAGAAACCTTAGTTCAGCAGAGTAGCAGAAATTTGCGTGACAGGTCCATATTAAAGATGCCAGCCAAATTTGACAGCTTTGTTCTATTGGCAGAACACATAGAACCTGAGACCTACAAAGAAGCTATGGCTTCTGAAGATAGCGACAAATGGCTTGCTGCTATGAAGGAAGAGTTGGAATCTCTATCCAATAATAACACCTGGATACTTGTAAATTTACCCTCTGACAGAAAAGCCATAGGTAATAGATGGTTATTCAAAGTGAAACAAAATGCTGATGGAACTGTACAGCGTTTTAAAGCTCGACTTGTTGCTAAAGGATACAGCCAAAAATTTGGAGTTGATTTTAGTGAAACTTTCAGTCCTGTAGTTCGGTGGGATACCATCAGAACTGTCCTGAGCATTGCTGCTGCTCGAAAACTGAAGCTAGGTCAGTTTGATGTAAAAACTGCTTTTCTGTATGGAGACCTCTCCGAGAATATCTACATGACTCAACCTGAAGGATTTAGTGATAGTTCTGGTCAGGTATGTAAGTTACTAAAGTTTATATATGGTTTAAAACAAGCTCCAAGGTGTTGGAATAAATGTTTCAAAAGTTTTGCTGAACGCAGTGGATTGAAGCAATCAAACTGTGATCCATGTTTGTTTTTTAATGATAAAAAATCAATGTATCTTATTGTGTATGTTGATGATGGAATCATTGCAGCAGATGAAGAGTAGACAGTAAAAATGTTTCTTAAGAAGCTTGAAAGTGAATTCTCTGTAGTGATAGGGGAAGCTAATTATTTTCTTGGTGTGCAAATTGAGCATCTTGAAAGTGCTAAAATTTTTATACACCAAGAGGCTTATTGTAGGAAGATCCTATCTCGCTTTGATATGATTAATTCAAATCCAGTTGGTACACCTGTCGAAAAGGGTGCTATTACTACAGATAACTCAGTATCTCTTTCGGCTGATGTACCCTACCGAGAAGCTGTGGGTAGTCTTATGTTCCTGGCTATTGTCACCAGACCTGACATAGCATATGCAGTGGGAGTGCTTTCCCAGGTTTTGGATAAACCTCAACAGATACGCTGGACCATGGTGAAAAGGATCCTGAGGTATCTTAATGGAACCAAAAAGTGTGGCATTATGTATCTGGGTGTTACTAGTGCTACGCTTGAGTCATACAGTGACTCAGATTATGCTGGTGATCCATTAACCAGGAGATCAACATCAGGAATGGTGTTCAAGTATAATGGAGGTGCTATTGCATGGAGAAGTCAACGACAGAATTGCATTGCTCTCTCAACAACTGAAGCTGAATTTATTGCAGCAAGTCAAGCTGCGAAAGAAGCGATTTGGTTGAACAATCTTTTAAAAGAACTGTGCTGTGTGACTTCTGTTCCAAGTCTTCAAATAGATAACCAAAGTGCCATCCGTTTAGTGAAAAATCCTGAATTTCATAATAGGACCAAATATATTGACATTCGTTACAAATTTATTAGAGAACAATATGAAAACAAGCAACTTAATGTCATAAATTGTAGTAGAGTGAAGTCCAGGCTGCTGATATATTGACTAAACCTCTTGCTAAAGATAGATTTTTAAAACTCCAGTTAATGCTAGGAATGTATAATTTTGGAAATTAATTAGAGCATGTGTGTATACATGTATTATACTATAATCATTGCACTTTTGTATTTAATGTGTTATTCTATTTTCTTTTAGCATGTGTATTCTAAATGACTGATTTTATTAGTGTATTAAGGTGTATGTATATGTACCTTTTTTTTTTATATTGTTAGATTATTTTGATTTAGGGAGAGTATTGAAATAATCAAATTAATTGTAATCGTTTCGTTACATCTGGCAACATCTTTAGTGTTTACCTTTTCTCATGTAATGATTGCTGTGTGCTTTCAAGGTGCTTAGAATCTACACTTAATAAATCCTACTGCAAAGTATTTCTGCAAAAATAACTCTATGATTAGAATTTAATAGGAAAGAAAAACTCCACTATTTTTGCATAAAGCCACCACATCTGATTCTAATCATATAAATATAATGTAACACATTTTTCAAATACTGTTTCAATTTATTTGTTATTTTTTTAAAGTAAAATGTCAGAAAACAATTAGAGATAGCGTCACAAAAGTGATCGAGCAACAAAACATTTTCGATTTAATTCATTGATGTACTATCAAATATCATCCTTTAAAATTTTTTATTGTATTATGGTTCCGTTAAAAATATCATTAGCTAGTTTATTTCTCACAAATACTCCTTTTAAATTCAGAACGGCGAGTAAGTGTGAGGGAATAAAGAAGGACAAACGAAAACTCATTAATTTTCATCGTAAAATTTTTTTATGTATTCTAAATTTGCTAAATGCATCCCATTCTACTGTTTACTGTGTAATGAAATGCTTTAAAGAGTTAAATCGTATAGAAAACAAGACACTACATCGTGTCCGACAGAGTTAATTGGACTTCATAAGAAATTTATTTTGAGAAAATTACGAAGGACCCATGTTTGAGCGCGGTAAAAATTCTACAGTCAACACACAATTTTCCTCTTTGAACCACCGACTGGTGGAATGAAAATTGAGAAGTCTGTGTGTGTGGGGGGGGGGCATTTATATCTAAATTAGTGAAGTAGCAATGCTGGTCGTAAAGACTGGAAATATATTGTTCCTTAAAAAAGGAATTATGCATGCTTTTTTTCCCCGTTTTTAAAAATATTTATTATTATTTTTTATTTCGAAATAAACATTTGAAAACTATTTAAAATTTTTAAAGTGCATGCCTTTGGAAGAACATAAGAAAAGAAAGGTCTATGTGTGTGTTAGTGTTAGTTTCTATGTGCGTGCTAGTGTTAGTTTCTATGTGTGTGCTAGTGTTAGTTTCTATGAGTGAGTTCTATATGTGTAGCTTAAATTTTTTTTATCCGATTGATGAAAGTATTTTTTAAAAAATATTTAAAAATTCTTGTAAAAATCAGAAAAATAATCGAAAACTAGAGAAACGTTCATATGTTTTTTATTTCACTCTTTCAAATGCATTTTATTGCATGAAGTTAAATGTAATAACTTAGATTTGAGTAAGAAAATTAAGAAACTCGATTAGATTAATATAATGCTTGGGTTTTCGTGGTGTTGTCTCAACGGCAGCCTTAATTTCATCTAAAATTATTCAGTTTGAGATATCAACTGTTTAACATGGCCATTCGAGAGTAGAAAATTTTTGTGAGGTATAGGGCGGAAAGCTCAGACTTGTCTTCGATAAATCTGTGATAAGTAAATTTTGTCAATAACGTGTTATTTGAAGACGAAGGTCGTTGTCTAATATTTATAGATCACCTTTATCCAACAACCTTTATCCACTGTTTGCAACTCGGATGAGTTCAAAGGCGATAAAGCTTGTTAAATAGCAGTCATTCGTTACTATAGCAACGGGTGTGATTTAGTAACGATTGACAAATGTAGTTGGTAGCAGAGGCGGGATAAGCTAGTTGTAGACCTCTGACGGTAAAAGATTTGAGGCCCTTGGGCTGAAAAATAAAGAAACTGAAATAGTGAAAAGATTCGCTGACCTTAAATTCTCAAAATAAAATGTACAGCTAGTGATAAAAATTAGCGGCTCAAAATTTATTTTTACTTTATCTTAAAAAAATTTAAAAATTTTATTTAAAAGCTTACATTTGCCTATATAACTTTACATCTTGATTTCTCTTTGGAAAATTCATGGATTATTTTTGCAGTATCTATTTGGTTCAAAACATCTTGATCTGTATATAATATGGCCATGCTGTTCAGTTTGTCTTCTCCCCCCCCCCCACATACTACTTTTCTCGCATACTACATAATCTTTTAACGCGTTTTAAAACTTAAAAAGATCTCTCACTAGATTCATTCGATATCGGTATATATAGCTAAAAATATTTTCAAAAGTATCTCAACATTAGGGAAAGTCCAGATCATTTCTTTTGCAACTCCATAAATTACTAGTCGAGTTTTCATTGTATCTCAGTTTTCTTTTAAAAATAGCAAATACTGTTCCAATTAATCGTCAAAATTAAGCGATTCAATGTCGTTTTTTCCATTGAGTTAAAAATGTACAATTTTATGAGAACTAAAATATTTGTATTTTTTTGGCTAAAAATCTTATATTTTCTTAAATATTTTCTTAAAATTTCTTCGAATTAAACTGCAGCTAATTTATTAACTCAGTTTTTATAATTTTTGAAACATGTTCTTTGATTAACTTTATAAGTAGCATACAGAATGTTAAACCGTATTTTAAAGAAATTGTACTATATATTTTTACGTATATTATAATTAATTATTAGATTGCAAGAACAAGATGCGGAATACCTGAGATTTTATCTTTACAAGTTAATTAAATTTAGTTTGAACAATGGTAAAATATCCCAGCAAAATTCAGACGTAACTGGAATCCATCAGCTTGGGGCCAATGGCGGCCGCCAGCCACTTAGTCTGCGTCTGTCTATAAAATGCCTAGGCAATCTGTACAAATCCTAAGCAAAGTATGTAATAAGTCTAATATTTCATACTTTGCCTAAAAACGTCCGGCTTTCTAAACAATACCCAAGCTTTCTATAGAATGTCGGCATTTCATACTGTGCCGGTAACATATACACCGAATTAGAAAAAGAGCCGAAGGTGGGGCGTATTTTTGCACAAGGGCCAGGGCCTCAAGAAGTCTTAATACGTCCTTGGATGCACGGAATGTATATCGTACTCAAATGACTGGTTTTAATTAAATTTTGAGGGATTTTAATTTTATCTCTTATTTCCTTGTTTAACAAATTGCTTTGAAAAACTTATTCCATCTCATACTCGGAAAAGATGTAATTTTTAAAATATTATTTTTCTTATAATTGAAGAATATCTTTAAATGATAATAACGCAACATGGTTTCCAATATTTATTGCATCAAGAAGCACATTGTAGCACAACTATATACAAGTATATGTGCATTCGCTACATTCATAACTGCCAAATACTAACTGAAGTTGTAAAAAACAGGTCATTTGCTAAGAGAGAGGAGCGCCACCTGGCAACGGTACAAAGGAAAGGAAAGAGATTAAAATAATAAGAGAAACTACATTCTAGAATTATATTTATTGGTGTATATCATCAAGGAAGAAACACTCTGTATTTTAAATAACAAAAAATGTAAGGAAAACATAAATAGTTGGTTTTCCATTTCATGTTAATAATGAATTTGATAAATATAGCAACGTTTTATTGACACACTACCATTAATCTCCCAGACAGACGATCATAAAGCTGAACAGATTAATTTTGCAATCATGTCAGAGGAAACATTACATACATATTCTGGCTAAGCTTGTGACGCCGTACTACTGCAACATTCTGTTCTGCACTAAACTTTTCTTTGATCTCCGCAAGATGACGCTGCTACAGTTTTGCTAATTCCTAATTTTATTTGCGAGTTTTTCGAACTTGCTTATTTTTTTAACCAGATGAGGTAACTTAAAAACGACTTAAACATATTGGAAATTTTGTAATGAATCCCCAAATTTAGTAACATAGTATGATTTACAATAAATTTGATTAATTTATTGATTAATAAATTTGTTTAATTTATTGATTTTCATAATTTTTTGGATGTCTCCTACGTTTATGAATGCTGTAAAACAGATTTTGAGCTCAAAATTTCATAAAAGGTAACCATTTAATTTTTTTAAGGGAAAAACTTGAAACTTATGAAGTGATTTTAAAATGCTACTCCTCGTATGAAAATTAACGTACATGTATGAAATTTGGTTTTCAAGTATATCAAATTATGCACAACAAAAGTTGGTATGAGGTTTGCAATAACATGATTGGTATTTGTACAATACTTCTTATTCTGAATGCTTATTGAAAATTCCTTAAAAAATGTGTAAATTCTAAATTCAATTATTTTTTAAAAAATAAGTATCGCTTTGATTGAAAAATGCATACCAACTTTTATTCCAACAAGTGAAAAAAATGTCCAAGTAAGAGGCACAAAAGAAAAAAAGGCCTTAGTATTTTAAATGAAGACAAACTAGTTATTAAATCTTTCCGAGAAGAATCTTTCAGTTTAAAGTTTTGATTTGCCATTGCAATGTGAATAAAAACAAAGGTAAAAGTTATCCCAACTCAGCATTTTTTTAGGTTAGAGCTTTCAAATTTTGTGAGTTGGCAGAAAAGTATACAAATCATAATTTAGACTGAAAAAATTAGATGTGATTTTTTGTCAATTGAATTGTACTGCGTCCCCTCAATGAGACATTTCCAGCATTCATCAAAAGGGATTTTATGTTGGCGGTGGAGTCGAATGACATTAATTTCCCACACAATGAAGTGTGTTTTGTTTTTTAGGAAAGAAACTTAATTACGAGTACTACGGATTGATTGATTGACGCTGATCATCATTGGGAAACTGGAACGCGGAGCGTTCCTCCGTCCCATACTGGTTGTATTGTGCTCTTATAGTTGTTAGGCCTTAATGGGGAATTTGAGTCCTGGAAAATTGTGATAGATGTAGAAGGTAGTTGTGGTTAAGCTGGGTGATAGATGGAACTGGGTAAGATTAATTGGTTCTTGCTAACGGACGAGGAGCTCGTCTGTTATTGCTGAAAGGGGATTAGTGAGATAGCACTCTATACGCTGTCCTGGCGTCGGAGAGATAATTAAAAAATAAGCATGAAAGAAGTTGGTTGCCTGTGTGGTTCATTGAGAAATTAAAGTAAATGAGCAGGGAGATACGTGTGATAATGCGAAAAATTTTGGTAGGAGGGGATCATTGGCCAAAAAGGAATGATCCTCTAAACTAATTTAAGGGGGATTGTAGGAGTCCAGTAAAATTCTTCTGGGTCTCTTACTATTGATATTAGGATTGTAGTTTTCTAGGTTTAAGATATTAGTATTATTTTGATGTTAGGTAAATTGTCGAAAAACTTTATGGCTAGATTTTGTACGTGAACTTTAAATATAGGAATTTTGAAAACTTTATAAATTTCTTTATTTTTGGTGTATCTACAAAATTTGGTAATGGTTCTAATGAGGGAGTTTTGGGCTGAATTTAAAAGGTTGATGTTAGAATCTGCTGCGTATCCCCACACTGGACAACCATAAGTAAAAAAGGAGTACTAAAAAATATTTTGTATTTATAATAAAAGTTAAATTTTATTTAAATAAGTGGTAACTACTAAAATTCTTATTTAGAATTGTATAAGTATTTATTTTAGTTATTTGCATGCAGTGGAAAACATCACAATTTTTTTGCAAATATATTTATTGTTACTTTTAATTATCGTTATTTTTTATTAATGTGTTTAACGGCCTTTTAATGATTAAATTTAAATAAGATTTTTGAATGTTCAAAAGTTTATGCTGTAAAATTATTTATAAGCAAAGATTTTCTTTTTCTTTTTATAATAAAGAGCTTAAATTATAGAATAGGTTACATTAAAAGAAAAAATTTCAAGAATTTTAGTAAAAATATACTTCAATTCTTAACTTTAATGCAATACTCAGTGTCGGATAAAACAACATGGAAACTTCTAGGCAGTCGAATTCTCGGGGCAATGTAGTGTAATAATTTTACAACACAACATGCTACTTCTGAAGCTCAATTGCCTATGGGCCCCTAAAAAGCGCGGGGCCCAGAGGCAATTGGCTACTCCGCCTAATGTGTAATCTGGCACTGGTCGGCAGTAGAATGCATGTGTTCTTTGAAGAAAAAAAGATCGAGTAGAAAAAATGTTGGCACGCCACCACGAAATCCCGAGCTAAAAATGTGGAGTATCATTCTTTTCTATAAACATCAAGGGTATTTGCTTTTAATTGCATAGAATAAGATGCATTCAAAAGAGCGAGGAAAAAAAATTCTCGTTATATAGATAAAAAAAAATTTTTTTTGAAGTATTTTTAAGCATTTCTTAAAGATTTGAAAATTTTCATCTGGTGCACAAGAACAGAGGTTGCCAAGCTTTTTGACTTCACGGACCAGTATATTCAAAATTTAAATCCCGAGGATCACTAATGAACTAAATTCATGTGACGTCACGATGACGTGTTTAAGCTTTGGTTTGCTTACTACTATAGCTACGACTATATTTTGCTATCGCAGTTTTACGTAGTGCTTTTTTTGGTGAAACTTCTATAATCTCTTGTAGCTGTGTTGTTATTGGTTATTTATTGAGCTTTTTACTCGGCTTAGATCGGAATATCTTGACTGAAAAAAGCTCGTAATATCTCAGACTTAGCATTAAGTTTATAAAATTGTAACAACCAATTTAACTTAAAATTTACGTGTCAATGAGTTTCTGCTATAATGATGAATGCCCAGAGGAACCGAGCTCTCCCGAAGAGGGTTTAGAGCTACAACCGATCCCTCGGGAGAAACCCACCCTATGGATCTCGGACTTTGGACACCGACCAGTGAGGTCGATCAAGGATTACCCTCACTCAAGTCGCCAGACGGATTAGAGCTTAGTTCCTTCGGCAACTCACCCCAGCGACTATTTCCTAGTAAAAGAGCATCTGATTTCTACAGCCCTTTTCACGGCTTTCAAGCTAGGACAGACTCTTTCAACTCTCTTCCTTCCCTTGGTAACAACTTGGACTCGATTATGGACTTACATGAAAAAACGGACATGGAATTGGAAAACGCACACAGGAACTCTCCCAGGACTCCACCCCCGCCGAACCAGATCTCCCCATGTGAGCAACTGAAATTCAACAGAGCACAACTTGCGAAGATGGAAACTTTCACAAAATGCAAGCAAGCCTGCGTCGAAGCACTCAGGAATATGCCAGACCACTACCCCGAAGAGCCCTTCTACGCACGCGCCCTCTCGGAGCTTCAGGAAATATAAGAAACTATGGCATTAGCGGTAAGTGACATAGACTCCTTTCCTCCTCGTTCTACCCCTGGCTGCCCTCATCATGAAAAAACCCCAGTTAGCTCTCCTAGTAAAAACTTGCAGAACACTTCCACCAATAAAAATAACTCTGCCAAGAGAAAGGATAATTTAAACTTCGAACACCCCCCAATAAGGAAAACAGCTCGCAAGCTAATTTTTGAACTACCTTCAACGCAAGAAATTACAATCTCGCCCAATAAATTCACCCTACCTGAAAACTCCGATAACATTGAAAACCCAGGTTCTGGCGCCCAGATAACTAACCCCCCTGCTCCCAGCAAAGCGAACACGGACACCACCAATCAGATTTTGGCGGAAAATGTGCCCCGCCTTCCCCCTTCCATTATGCTATTTCTCACTGAAGAATTGGACTACAGAATACAAATGTCTACAATAACCAAAGAATATTCCAAACTCAGATTCCGCTTAACGTGCGATTTCATAAAACTCTTTGCTGATAATTATGACCAACACAGAGCGCTAATTCAATTCCTAAAACTCCTAAAATATCAATTTTATGTAATACGCCCTAAAACTGAAAGAACGATGAAGGTTGTCATCAAAGGAATGCCCAGATCTACCAAAACCCGAAACTGTAAAATCTGATCTCAAAGAACTAGGATTCACACCGTAAAAAGTAAACCAATTAATTGGTCATAAGACCAAAAGAACCCTTCCCATCTATTTAATAACCTTACGGAGAAATTTAGATAACTTAAAAGTTTTTAACCTGAAAACTCTGGCCTAATTGAGCATCAGGGTTGAGGGATATAACGGGAAAGGTGTAACCCAGTGTTACACCGGTAATAATTTTAATTATAGTTCGAAAAATTGTCACCTTACACCCCGTTGCCTAAAATGCGGAGAAAACCATCGAACCCGCGACTGTACCATAAAACAAATTCTGGAAATAGACATCTGTATAAATTGCCAAGTGTACGGGCACATGGCAAATTACAAAGGATGCCCATGTTTCCCCAAACCCCCAAAAGTGCCGTAAAAAACCATAGAAATTCCTACACCAATATTTACAATAGCCTAATAAAACCCAATATATCTTATGCTCAAGCTACGGCTGGAATTTCTACTTCAAAAAATAAACCCCAAATGGCACCACGTAAACCTAGCTTTTCAGCTCAAACTGAGGCCAAAAACGCTAATCCCCCCCCCCAACGGTTAGAAAAAATAACAATATTCGAAGTTTAAACTTGCCTAATAGTAACTTTAATTACAACAACTTTAACGATAATAATAATTTTAGCTTACAAACAACCCTTCAGATGACATTGCACTGTTTGATGCAACTGTCACAGCACACTTATGCAATTCTAATAATCAAAATTTTAACTCGAATCAACCTCTCAATCCAAATCAGATGTACGCCCAAATAGAGGCATCCTGCAACAATAATTATGAATAGTAGCTCCCCCATTGGCCTCAGTTTGTGTTCTTGGAACGCAAACGGACTGCTAAGACGTAATTCTGAGTTACGAATTTTCATAGAAAAGCACTCCCCCGATATTTTTCTCATACAGGAAACACACCTGAGACCCTCACACACTTTCAACATTGCAAACTACACATGCCACAGAAATGACAGAATCACAGACGGACAGGCCGCCGGTGGAACTCTGATCCTATAGTTAAAAAGTCCCTCAATAATTATTGTCTCCCTACCCCACCTCTCTGCGCTATTGAAGCAACTAACATCATTCTAACACCCCCAAAACACGATCCCATCTCAATAGTCTCTATCTATATCCCCCCCTGACACACATTTATTTACCATCGACCTAGAATACTTTCTTCAAACCTGCAGTAATTGTGTCATTTTCGGAGATTTTAATGCAATCCACACTGCCAGGAACTGTAACATTATTTCTAATAGAGGAAGGCATCTTTTCAATTTCGCGAGCATCCGGTAACAATACGGTTTCACTAATAAACTCTCAACTTTGCATCCCTTACTCAGACTAATTGAACATATCTCGGAAGTTTTCCAGAAAAAAAAGAGCATGGGAGATGTATTTCTGGATATCCAGAAGCCTTCGACTGTGTTTGGATTAATGGACTCGGTTTCAAACTAATTACCCAAAATTTTCCATCTCCCATCATCCGTCTTTTACATTCTTATCTCACTAACCAATCTTTCAAAATCAGGATAAATGGTTCTTTTTCTAACTTGCATAGGATCACCGCAGGATGTCCCCAAGGTAGTCTCCTGTGACCCCTGCTATTTAACCTTTATATTAACGATATCCCAAATTACTCACTAACAAAAATTAACATGAACGCAGACGATACGGCCATTCATGCGACATACAAAAACATGTAATCTGTCACCTTCGCCCTGAACAAGCACCTACAGCTGTTAGAGAATTTTTACGATAAGTGGAAAATCAGTATTAATGTAGAAAATCCTCAGCTGTTATTTTCACTAATAAACACACTTCACCACCCACACTTATCAATGACAATAAACAAATACCATAGTCTCAGCAAACTAAATACCTTGGCGTCATTTTCGATTCACATCTAACTTGGAAACAATACATCTTATAATCTCGCTATAAGTTCCGGAAAATCATGTTCAAACTTTTTCCTCTAATTGCCCGGAACTCTCATTTAAGTATAGATAACTAAGTGCTTCTCTCTATACAGCCGTTATGCGTCCCATTATCGCTTATGCTTGTCCAGTCTGGGGATATGCTGCTAAAACCAACATTAAAATTCTAGATACTGTACAAAATCCTTACATACGTATGATTGTCAGAACCCCAAGATATATGCGTAATGACGACATACCGAATGCCTTACAAATCAGCAGCTTTAAATCTCATACTCAGAAAATTGCAATTAACTTCTTTAATGCTCTCCCAGATACAAATAACGATAATATGCTTAACTTAATCCCATACGATCCCAATATAAATACCAAAAGACCGAGAAGAATACTTCTCGATTCTTACAACCCCTTTAATTGTTTTTAATCTCGCAATAATTTTTATTATTGCATCTCAGTAAATTCATTTGCCATTTTTCCTTTTTAATTTTCTCATATTAAATTTTACCTACCCCACTGGAAAAGCATCTCCCACTTTTTCTATTTCCAACCCTCAGGGCAGGAGTCTATGATCACGCTACCACCGATCAACCAGAGAGCAAGCTGTAAGCTCTCACCCATGCCAAAAAAATCATCTCTACAGATGAAGAAGAAGCCAGATGAAGAATCATTGCCACGCCTCCCGGATGCCATCGTCTCAGCCCATAGAAAACCCCACTATCGTCATGCCCAACATCAATTCAACCAGGATATGGGACTGAGGACTGTTTCACAGTCCATATGCCACATTACAATGCCCATTCAACTAATTTAACATAGTGCTTTTTGAAATGTCTTGTTTTGTTGAAGTTACTCGATCAGTAAAAGAAAGGATGATTGCGGGAAAAGAATCACATTTTTTCATATACCGGTACAAAATATGAGTGTTTTGAAAGCATGTTGGAACGTGAGGATTTACAAACTATCTCCTCACTGTTTGTTATGTATTCTAATTATTTTGAAGAACATTTTCAATACCGACGCCACCTTAAACCAAGTTTTTTTTCTGACTATTTTTGTTTTCACAAAAGCAACCTCTTCAAAAAGGATTTTGGAGAGATTTAGACTTTTACAAGCATATAAATACTTCAAAGTAAATTCTTGTTTTATTTTAAATTAAGTTATATTGAGAATATATAATGTTTAATTAACTTTTTACTTATTTTATGCATCTTCAGAGTAGTTAACAGATGTACTTCAGTATTTAATTATCTAAAATTAAAACATAAGAATCTAATATGTGACCATGCATGTCATATCAAAAACAAGTATATATATATATATATATATATAACTTATTTTACTTAATAATTTTTCAATATTAAAGGAAAAAAGAAAAAAAAAAACATTTTCGCGGAGAAGCATTCATTACAAAAATGGAAAAATATCTTAATTTACTACAGCTTTATTAATGTTTATACTAAATGATGAATTAGTACCACTTTCAAACGTTAGAAATCAAAATGACCATTTACCATTTGTAAAAATACACGTAAGAAATTGTACAACATTTTGAAAGTCTTTATTCGCTGCACTATTTCTGGCAAAAGATATAATTTATCAAGAATTGAATTACAAATATGGTGAAAAATTAAGGCGTTTAAGTTTTAAAATTAAAATGTGTATAATAGAATAAGTTTGTGTCTCTATATTGAATATAAAATCTTGCTCACTACTACATGATCAAAATAAAAGTCATTTTTGAATCCATAGTTCTTTTATAAAAAAATAAAAATTGTAATATATTTGTGTGGTATCGATTAACACATCTGTTTTTCAGAGTTTGACTGTGTTGTATAAACCTATCACACAGAGAAGTGTACAAATATTTTTACTATATATGGTACCAGCAAAGTATATGAAATCCGGAATTGTATAGAATGCCTAAATCTAGCCGACAATGTATGAAATGATTCCAATTTCACACATTGTCTAGATATTCTATATAATGCCTAGTGAGAAACCGGCAAAGTATGAAATACATCATAGATTCGTTTCGAATATTGTCAATTGGCAAGACATAAAACTTTTATTGCGTGTCTGAGGCTCAGAATTTGTTACTTATACATTGCTGTTTGTTCGGAAATCTCAAAATACTCAATTTTCTTTAACTTGTTCAACAAAAAATTGTTTTTTTCCTGTGTTACCTGAAAATGGAGGAGCAAGCTATAGTGTTGAAGAAGGAGCCATGGTCTATAGCAGCGTCGGCACTCTATGTCACACGTGCCACATGTGGCACGCGGTACAATTCTCAGTGGCACTTTGCACTACTCAACAAATTTGTAAATTTTTGAACTGCTTCAAAAATGGTCTACTGTGTGGTTCGCTGAATCCTATTGGTAGATTGGTTTGACACGCAACAGCTAAAAGGTTGTTAACCCATGGCCTCTAGACATAAGACAACTATTCGACGACTAGTTGTCCAAAATTCGAGTTGATGCTGCAAAAAATAAAAGGGTTTTTTCTTAACTGAAATTACTTACTAGAAGTTAATAACTGATATACAAAATGCTAAAATGACCACTAAGAAGAAACCTAGGGACTACTGGTTGTTGAATAACTATATGATGTGATGTTTGCGGAAAATAAAAGTCAACTCATTTAACCTGTTAAAGAAGACGTCAGTACCATATAACAGTGGTCCCCAACCCCTGGTCCGTGGCTCAAAGGGTATCAGGCCACCTAAGGAGCATTAAATTATTTCCATTATATTTACTGGGGTGTATTTTTCTCGTGTTTGGTCGGCTTTCCATGGAAATCACTTTATATTTTATGTAAAATCATTTTATAATTATTTTTTGGTGCAACTGAATTTTATTCTGAAGGCATATTTAAATACAATTAAATAATAAAATAAAAAAACAATTTAAAATATAAATAATCAAAGCCCCACCCTCAGTGGGCCACCGTAAAATTATCAAACGTTGATCGGTCAGAGAGATAAAAATGTTGGGAAGAACTGCTACACGGTATAATGTCACGGATTCTCCCCCCCCCCCAATGGTGCTGCAAATTGGTATTTTTACCATTTTCAGACTCTCCAGGGGCCGATATATCTTTTTAGTGTGGCACCATGTAGGCGATACCAACTGCCGCCGGTAATTTTGGCACCCAGTTTCCTTCCCAGAGGGAGGTACCTGAGCTCTGACGATGGGAAGTTGTCATAGGAATTTGATTTGCAAAGAGCAAAATTAAATTCCGGATTCTGGAGATGTGATAGAATTCTGAAATAACTTTCAGCCAAATATAAAAATGTTACACGTTATGATATTTAACTGTACATCCACCTTTGTGAACCTTACCAGAAAAAAACAGAAAATTATTTTAAAAAAGGTACTATGGTAAAAACTTTGATTTTTTTCTCGAATGCCTATATATTGGCCCTTGTAATGAGAGTGGAAAATAGGATGGTTTCTATCGACTTGGAACTTCTGAAGGAATTTGAATTCAAATGTATGCGAAATCACATTTGAAAAATAATTTTTTCAAAGCCAGTCTTATTATTTTGTCAGAATAATATTTGTACTTTCAGGAATGTAAGTCATTGATATAATATCCTTATCTGGCCTTTTTTCATACTTTGCCTAAATAGCTTTAAGCATTCTATACAATGCCTAGGCAAAGTATGTAATAATTCTCATATTTCCTACTTTGCCTAAAAACGACCGGCATTGTATAGAAAGCATAGGCATTCTATAGAATGCCGGCATTTCATACTTTGCCGTTAACATATATAACAAATATGCATTTATATTGGCATTTGCACAATATGTAGAAGATTTATCATTATAGATTAGATTTATTTTTACATAAATATTAAAGACTCATGTATATTGATATTATCCTACTTATAAGTCCTGAATAAATTTGTTGCATTGAGTTACTTGCCAACATTGACCCAAGAAAAGTGCTTGGATCTATTTTATGACTATGGCAAAGAGAAATACAGAGAATCTTTTTAAAAATTATTGTTAAGGTGTTAATTGGCTAAAATCACTGATATTTTTGAGATTATATTGTCCTGATAAAACAATACTATAATTAATTAACTTTCTTGTAAGTAGTAGAAAATGTGATTTTGATTAGAATGGAATTCAATTTATTCATGATAAACTTTGGTAACTTGTTGATGTAATAATGATTTTAATCTTTGTTTTCAAACACTAAATTTTAGAGAGAATTCTTTTTTTTTTTTTTTTTTGCCTGATATCGTTTTATCTCCCATTTTTTTAAAAAGTATAAATATAATTATATGTAAAGGGATACTTTAGATACATATTAGTGATAACAAAATAACACGTCAGAGAGAGAGAGAGTACATTTCTCCAAATAAGTTTTAAGTGTGCATAAATTGAACTGGAGTATTTAACTCTAAACATAAATACCTGGTCAAGAGACATAACTAGTAGAAATTGTGAATGGAAATTTTATGCAACTAATCATTTATATATTTATATATATATATATATATTGTATTTAATTTTTTTCTATTTTATTTACAATCCATTGTGTTGTAAAAAATAAAATGCATTTTCAAGAATGGATAAATATTTATTATTTTAACTTGTATTTTGGAGCCATCTATTGTTTATAGACAAATCATACCATTATTCTTTATAAATTATATGTAATTAAATAAGAAGAAATATATATTTAAGACTAAAAATAATTAAATTGAATTTATGAAAACTATTGCACCTTTTCATAATTTTAATAAATTATAATTAAAAAACCAAAGAACATGCTTTTATACTGAATCGAACTAAAAAGTAAAACAATAATTCTTAATAAAAGAATAAAATGATGAACGAGAAAATTAATGTCATTGGGGTAAAAACGTGGGGTGTTCTATAAATATATCAATTGTTATAGTTTCTAACTTCTTTCGAAATTGCACCCCACGCTCTTACCCCAATGACATTAATTTTCTCGTTCATCATTTTATTCTTATATTAAGAATTATTTTTTTACTTTTTAGTTCAATTCAGTATAAAAGCGTATTCTTTAGTTTTTTTAAATTATAATTTATTTTTCATTTTTTAGTTCGATCTACAATAAAAGCGTGTTTTTTAGTTTTTTAAACTATCATTTTTCCATTGTTGAATTTATCCTTGAGTTTGATATTTGGAGCCAGAATTCTGTGGCTGCTGGAATAAGTATTGCTCTTCAAATGATTTTAATTGAAGGGTCTGAAGTGTATTTATTCTCTCTGTTTACGGGGCCTCGGGTGAGTCCCGTATCGTTATATTAGATCCCGTCTCAAAAGAACAGGTCAAACAAATGAAATGTGTGGTAAGAAGAAAAAAAGTTTGAATTAAAAAAAAATTAATGTACCACATGTTTTTATAACGGACTAAAAAAGTATAAAATTCCTCCTTTTCGTTTTTCCCCCTTCTTTTTTCACATTTTCATGCATTGTCATCCACTTCTGAGAAATGGTTCAAATTTCAAGTCTCTAGCTCATTGGAAAGTCACACAGTTTAAAATCAATTACAAAATTCCACCCGGACAGACATTAAAGAAAAAGCGAGTTATTAAAAACATGGTAATATTAAGTGTCAATTGTATTCTCACCTTTTAAACCTATTGCCATAATGTTAATTCGTATGATCACTTCTAAACGTATTGCTTTGTAAAAATAAAAAAATATTTAGCAGTTAGAACATAAATTATTTTTTTCACATCACGAGCCTATTTTTTTAAATTTTCGCTTTCAAAAAAATGTTTATATTATAGTAAGAAATTGATAACACACACCCACTCTCCACTTTCTCACACACAGAACACTTTTTTTGCTTGTTCTATTTTTATAAACCACAAGTGTATTAATTAAAAACACTCGCTGTAGGGTTACACCTTTTTCTTTTAGTCGCTAAATCTGGAAATGTTATATGGAACTAGTCACCAAATCTGAAAATAGTATATCGAATTAGTAGCCAAATCTGAAAATTCTATTTGCAATAAGTTGCCAAATCTGGAAGTGATATATTTAATAGTCGCCAAATCTGATTATCGTGATTCCTGACGATCCTGATGAGGACAATGGAACAATATTATGAAATTATTGTATTGTCATCGGGCCTTGACAAGTGTGCAAAATTTCGAATTAATCTGACCTTTTTAAGTGGGTGAAAATCGAGTTCGAAGATTCCGTTACATGCAAGTGAAACTTATAAAAGCGTGTTAAAAAAGTAGATCAACATGTTAAAGGCCCTTTATACAAAGACAATTTAAAAAAGTACACAATTTTTCATAAAAAAAATTGTAATGCAAACTTTTAATATAGTTCATACTAGCATTAATAACATTAATTTGTGATCCAAGTGTCGCATACCCATGCATTATATTTAGTAATCCAGATATAAAGGTGCAATTTTCGATAGAAAACTATTCAGTTCTGCAAAACATTGTACTAGCGAGTAAAATTACAAACACATGTTTATTTAGTGCGTGATGTTTTTTCCCCCCGGAAAAGTTACAATCTTTAGCAATTTCTTTTTTGATGCTTAATATAGCAAGGGCATTTAAGCATTCATTACACATGCATGACTGAAGGTAACTCTTTATTAATTTTAAAGTGCTGAAGAGCACTCAACACTTGTTGTAACTAACTGCAACTTGGATAAAAGTATTAAAACAGTTAATACATGTAGAAATAACTCATTATAACCATTTAGTTAATTATTAACCCTGAATATGTACTTTATATATAATTAAATAACTTGTAATAATGGTTAATCACATTACAATAAATATATCCAAAAAATTATATATTAATATGAATCTATTAGGCGCTTGTTACTAGCACTCCGTTAAATAGTTAAATTCAGGATGCTAAATTTTAAATAAATTCATTAGACTTTCATCATCATCTGGATTTTTATTACACGTGCTTCCTCTAGACTGTCAGTACAGCGAGTGAGAGTGTTTCTCCACTAACACCACGTTTTAAACAAAATACAGCTTTGTTCACAGTTAACAAGATGTATTATTAACACAGATAAAAAGTAAAAATATAAATCATGAGAATAACTTTAAAAATTAACAATAATTAAATGCATCTAAATAAGTTTAACATTTATCATTTATTCTAATAGAATTAATTTAGTTTTGCTAGAACCATGCCAATTATCATTCAACTGATTTCTGAAAATAGCTTGACGGGTGCAGCCATCTAGTGGCGAAATATTGAATTATTTTTATCCAAACAAATCATTCTTTAACTTAATAGTGAAATAGTATTTTCTTTTATTACTTTAGACAATCATTTCGAAAAAAAGTTCCAAACATATTTAAAGAATAATTACTAAGTAAATGAGACAGTCAAAGAGGGGGAATGTTATATTATTAGAAACATTTCAGATATTTTTAAATGCTTCATAATATTGAAAAACCCATACATATATATAAAGTACTAGTCGTTACCCTCCCGTTTCGCTGGGTATTTCATGATGTTTTGTAATTATATATACTGTTTATATATATATATAGAAATTATTGATATTTATATCCATAAGTAAGTATCTAAGTGATCAAGGATTCGATTGTATTAAAAAATATACTTATACCTGTAACTCTCGCCTCTTCATAAAAAAAAGGACAGAACTTCTAATTTGTATTATCTAATAATCTCTAAAATTGAAGTATCGAATGATGTTTCCACTTTCGTAACCCAATAACCAAGTGGATTTCCGCAAAACCAACTTTTGATGGATCTCTACTCGGTAAAATACAACATGCAAGCCAAATTTCAAGTCTAAATCTAATAGAGCAAAAACGAAATTTTTACTGTCAATACCCCCCGTAACCTCGTTGAGAGTTGTTTTCCAAAATAACCGTTCTTAGTGGATTTCAATTCAACAAAAGAAAAATCTAAACTAAATTCCATTATTATAGTCCTTGTAGTTCGACAAAAGGAATTTTTTTTTTGTCAATGCGCCTCAGTAACCCCTTGCTCCCCCAGGAGTTGATTTTGTTGGGTTGAAGCGAGCGAACTATTTTTTCTGGCGTAAGAATATCTGTGTGATACGCCCACGCGTTCTTTTTCCCGCTTCATCCAACGCACTTCTACGGGGACCACACGATCTATACGCTGTGTGCTATGAACTTTATTTATGCTGTGTGTAGTGTTCATAATCGTTTTATTTAATTGTCCGTAATAAAGTGTGCTGTCCAGAAGAGGTCTGAAGATTTATTTTACAAAAAGAACAACAGATTTCCCTCAAATACTTTCGTAGTGGATCCCTGTTCAACAACAACAGCAAAAAAACATGCTTAACCAACTTCAAGCAGTGGGTCTAACAACTCAACAACAGGAATTTTTTTGTATAACTTCCCTTGACCACTCGCAATCCCTCCTTGGGGGACGATTTTCGTTTTACTTTTTGTTAGAAGAACTCTATTCCATGAAAGGAACATGCCTACCAATTTTCAAGCAGATAGATCTAATAGTTTAAAAATAGAAATATTTATCTATTACGCTCCTTAATCCCCCGAAATGAAACTTGAGGGTTGATTTTCACGAAATCCATTTTGTAGCGGTTCTCTACTCTACGAACAGAATCAGCTTAACAAATTTCAAGACTGTACGTCTAATAGTTTAAAAATGGAAATAATTATCTATAACGCCCCTTGAGCCCCGGCAACGCCATTTGGGGTCTGTTTTCACAAAACCCATTTTGAGAACTGTACTCTATGAAAGGAATCTGCTTACCAAATTTGAAGACTGTGAGTCTAATAAATTAAAAATGGAAAAAATTTATCTATAACGCCCCTTGAAACCCCGCAACGCCACCTAGGAGTTGATTTCCTTAAAACACATTACACAGAGGATCTTTAATCCCACATGAAAGGATTCTGATTATCATATTTCAAGACTGTACGTCCAGTAGTTTAAAAATGGAAATAATTATCTGAAACGCCTCTTAACCTCCACAACGCCTCTTGGGGATCGATTTTCACGAAACCCATTTTGTAGCGGATCTCTACCCTATGAGAGGAATATGCTTACAAAATTTCAAGATTGTGCGTCTAATGGTTTAAAAATCGGAATAATTATTTATATCTCCCCTTAACCCCCCGCAACACCCCTTAGGGGTCAATTTTCCCCATACCCATTTTGTAGCGTATCTCTACCCTATAAGAGGAATCTGCTTACCAAATTTCAAGACTCTGTGTCTAATAGTTTAAAAATCGGAATAATTATTTATATCTCCCCTTAACCCCCCGCAACAGCCTTTGGGGGTCATCTTACCCAGAATCCATTTTGTAGCGGATATTTACTCCATGAAAGAAACATGCTTACCAATTTTCCAGCAGGTAGTTCAAGTAGAAATCCCGTAATCCCGGAATTTAATTTTTGTCTTAATTACAATTTAAAATTTTTTTTCAAAGTATTGTGAATCCGGCATTACATTTAATACACTCATGGACAAAAAAAAATAGCTCACCAATACAGAGTAGTCGAAATGAAACGAAATTTTACATACGTAATGACCACTTTGATATAAGTAAATGATTAGAAAATCAAAGAAAAAGGATCACTTATTTCAGAGAAAAATCAAAATGGTTGATTTAATACCCTGTTGAACCCCCTCTAGCGCGAATGCATGATGCGATACGATCTGGCATTAAGGCATACAAGTTGTGCATGATTTCTTGAGACATTTCGTTCCACATTTGCTGTAACCTTGCTTTTAGTTCGTTCAAACTCGTGGGATGCTCAACTCGCCATCCAAAATGATCCCAGATATGCTCGATTGGAGACAAATCTGGGGATCGGCCAGGCCAAGGAAGGGTAATAACAGTGTGGAGGCAGTCTTGTGACACCCTTTCCGTGTGAGGCCGAGCATTATCTTATTGAAAATTGGCTCCTGGGAGCCGTTGCATGAATTGCAACACATGTGGTTGCAGGAGGTCATGGACATACAGCTGGCCTGTTATGGTGCCACGGATCAATAATAGGGGTGACCGTGTATTGTAGGCAATGGCATCCCATACCATCACACCAGCTGTGGGAGTGGTGTGTCGCTGTAAAGCAAAGGCAGGACAGAGTGTATGGAAATCACCACAGGGTCTCCACACTCGAACACGATTGTCATCACTGCTGAGACTGAATCTGGATTCATCGCTAAAGACGACCTGGTTCCATTCCGCGGCAGTCCAGTTTCCTCGTGCGAAGTCACCACTCCAAACGGGGGCGTCAAGGGTAACACACGTAATGGACACCGCGACCCTAAATGCCCTTCAGCTAGGCGCTTTCGTATGGTTCGAGAAAACACAGGGGCCCCTAGTGAAGATGCTACCTGTACCTAGATGGCGACCGAAGAAGCAGTTGGCTGCACGCGTGCATTTCTTACGATGCGGCGGTCTTCTCAACGACTGGTTTGTCGAAAGCGTCCTGAGCCTGGTCTTCGTGTAAATGACATCTCTCGGATCCACTGGTCCCAACACCTCCTCACAACACAATCAAAGCGGCCTAATTGACGATCTACTCGCCTAGCTGACGACCCAGCTTCCATCATGCTGATGATGGTCCCCCTCTCAAACTATGACTTTGTTTGATTCACATTCTGCTCATATTGTAATGGCATGTCTACCTCAGCGTTTCCTTTGTAAACGATTCAGCACTATCAAACAAACTTTGGTTACTTGTTTTATACTTCACAGAGAACTACGTTAAATGCCCTCTACCGGCTATACGTAATGAGCAATCACGCTGCATTTCTAATCATTTGTATATCTCTCCGACATGTACCTTCAAACCATATTTCGTTACGATACCGCAATTACTTCTTGATGCGCTATTTTTTTGTCCATTAGTGTATATCTAATTTACTTTTTTGTACTATATAAGAGTTTAATGTCAATTTTCTTATACTTGTTGAACCTTGAAGGGTTCGAGGCGGGTGTCTATACTAAACCATGAAATTTGATATGTTTTCTCTTATTTTCTTCTGTAACTTTCTCCCCATTGCAAGTGAGGTCCACCTTAAGGATGGGAGAAATCTCCTAATTCTTGCCCCCTCCAGTTTCAGCTAGCTTGGACAGAGGCAATTAGAAATTTTAGAAGATATCTAGTAGGCCTTTCAGCTCCGGGATCCCGGTGTTTTTTCCAATCCGAAATCCCGAGATTAAAATAACTAATCCCGGGGTTTAATTTTTGTCTGAATTATGCATAACAATTTTTTTCTCATAAAAATTTTCTAAGAATATAATTTTTAAAAAATTTATATTATTTATGAGATATGTGTGTGTGTACGTAGAGTTTTTTTGTGCAATTATAAGTGCTATAGATAAAAAAAAAGATATATATGCACAGCTCTCATTTCTCGTATGGGAGAACGTCGCTCAGATCTAAGTGGCTTACACAATAATATAAGCAACATCTCAAGAATAGATTTAATCACAGTTCCTACTTCAATTAAATGCCGTTAAATAATAGAGGACCAGCTTGGAAGAATTGAGGCACTTCAAATCCCATTTCTCTGCTAACTCATACGACTGGATCCTCAATTTCAAATGAGGTAACACTTGAAATGGATTCACATTCTGATTCAATAAATAAATCAATTTATCTATACAAAAATCATTAAATGGAGCAGAACTAAATAAAGTTATCAAAGAGGTATTTGCATTCAGTGGCGTAACGTACACCCCCGCACTGCGGGCTGGGCAAGGTTTCTAAGGGGCCCAAAGTCTGACTGACGCCATGAACGAAGATTTTCTCAAAATTCACTTAACATTTTTTAAAATCGAATTTTTAAGCGATTTTTCTATTGGCGATCTAAAGTCATTCAAAATCAAAACTTTAATACGCTTATTAGATATCTTTGATCCAATAACACCAAATAAAAAAAACATTTTTTTATTTGCTGTAATCCTCGCGACGAGAGAGATACTTTTCTTCAGCGGGTTTTCTTTTTAAACCAAAATTACTAACAGATAAAACAAAAATTAGACTCAGAATCGGATAAAATGCTAGGAAGATATAACAATTCATCACTTTTTCAGTATACCTTACATTAGCTGTAGGGAAAAGGGGAAAAAAAAGATATGATTTACTTTTTACGAAGCAGAGTAACTAATCGCCGTCTTTAGCCCCCCCCCCCCATGTATTCTATTTTCATCTAGCAAAGTCGTAAATAACGCACATCTGTTATGCGTTTTTCAAGCAAAATATATTACGATAATTGGAAAAGCACAGAGAACATTTTAAATGATCATTTGGTCTAGATACATGCGTATTCAATCATATGAAGCATAATGAGAGAAGAAAGCATAATGGAATGAATCAGTTTTTTATTTCTTTTTTCATAGAATCATTTGTACATCATACAAAGAACTCTCTTTTTTAAAAGTTACAGTATTTATGCTAGAGAATATAATTGAACTTTAGATCAAGCTCATCCCAGGATTTAGAAACCAAGAGTGATAAGGTAAGTGGTACTTTTTTCCTTCATAAGAATTTAACATCGAAAATTATTTTGCAGTGTTCGTCGCTCACAGTGTCTTAGTGTTCATTTTTATTTAAGTTACCAGGTCAGCTGTCGTTAGATTTTATATTTTAATGAATATTATAAATACTCTCTAGTTATACATTATTTACTTCGTTTACTCAGACTCCGGTTGATTTTGTATTCAGTTATAAGTTTAATATTAAATATTTTTACGTGATATTAAGTTATAGATTGACAATCCTTTGTATATATACATATATATATATATACACTTGCTTGAAAAAGTTGCGTTCACCCATAACAAATCATACAGAAAAGCTAAAATTTAATAGAAATATAAATTTTTTTCTAACAAATTTCATGAATTTGTTTACTATTATTTAAATATTGAGCATGCAAGAATTCGTTTATTATGAATTAAAAGTGCATAAGATTACGGTAGTTTTGTGGCAAAGTACACAAATCGTAGGCAGAAAAAATGTACGTGCACTATTTGAAATATTCTTGATTCTTGAAATTTTTATCAACAGGTGTTACAGGTTAACCGAGTTTTTGCATTCCGTTGTCTAGTAAAATAACTTAAGAAAGTTGTGACGCAATAACTTGAATGTTTTTGTGAGATACGAAGCAATGGAAGGAGATGAAAAATAAATGGAAGGAAATTAGTATCAGTGAGCATAAAATCATTGTGAAAATATGGAAAGATAGAAAAAGTCGTCGAGATATCGCCTGATCCGTTGAACCGCAGTATTCATATATCCAGAGTGTTATTAGCATCTTTAAATCAACAGGAGTTTACACATCCAAACCTCGTTCAGATCGTCCATCTAAACTCACAATCAGAGAAAAACCGAGTATGATAGCCTTGGTGGAAAAAAATCCACTTTTAAATACAATTCAAATAGAAGCAGACATTAACGAGAAGTTTAAGAAAAACATTTGTGCGGATACTGCAAGAAAAATCTCGGGAAAAGGTAGGATACCGTAGTCGAGTGTCTTGTAGAAAGTCTTATATTTTAATGACCAACCGGCTGAAAGGGATAGCTTTTGCCAAGAAACATATTCAAAAGCCTCCGGAGTTCTGGAGGACTGTGATATTCTCCGATGAGAGCAAATTTTGTATTTTTAGCATAAAAGGTCGGAAATTGGTATAGAGAAAACTTTGCACAGCGCTTCAAAAAGAGTATTTAGAACCAACGGTAAAGCTCGGCGGTGTCATGATGTGGGAGTGCATGGAAAATAATGGTGGAGTATATCGAATCAATTATGAACGAATATGAATATCTCGATATCTTGAAAACAATTTAAAGGAAAATGCCATCAAACTTGGCCTAGGATTCTCGTTTCGTTTCCAACACAACAACGATCCTAAGCAAGCCGCTGAGAATGTGAAGCCTTGGCTCCTGTATAATGTCCCAAATAAACTGCACTCGCCTTCGCAGTCACCTGGTCTGAATCCTATAGAGCACCTATGGGATTTTTTGGAGCGTAGGATTCGTCAACACAATATCTCTAGCAAGGATACTGTTAAAGACTCTAATATGAAACATATGTAAATCGCGCTTTCTCCCACCAGAGGACGCT
Organism: Trichonephila clavata; assembly: GCA_019973975.1. NCBI lineage: Eukaryota > Metazoa > Arthropoda > Arachnida > Araneae > Nephilidae > Trichonephila > Trichonephila clavata. The sequence continues at coordinate 29,435 of BMAO01031120.1, read as the reverse complement.
AGTTGCGTCTGATATAAGCAAACATGCTCTTAACCATAGCAGTTGGATTTGGGAAAACGCCCAAAGGGTAGCGATCTGTTTCCCGCTAGCTGAATTTTTGTTATGTCTTGTGTTCGTATGTAGTGTGTAACAAAATGTATATAAAATCCTTAAAATTAATTGTAATTAAAAACTGAATTCAGCAACTCAAAGAATCCTCCTCAAATTTTTACAATTTGACAACAGCTATCAACAACAACCTCGAACACACCCGACAGCTCTCTGCCCAGAAACCTTCAGAAAAGGTAGGATAATATTTGTTATCTTAAGTAATCGAACTAGATTTAGTTCAAATATTTCTAAAAAATCAAGAACGGTTTTTTAACAGATACGTTGAAGAGTGTTCTCAAGGACGAATGAGAGAAGATAAACCCTGAAAAAACCACTAGACTCGTTAATTCAATGCCAAAACGACCAAGAGGTTTTCAAAAGACGGGGCTATTAAATATCCAACCCAGCTATTAAATAGGTTATTATCCTTCTAAATAATTTTTGTAGTTACTACTAAAACAGTGAACGCAGACTTTTTCTACTTGATTCTTATTGATATCGCTACAAACTGTTGTAATTTTAAAAGCTATGAAAGGAAACCGAGAATACTTTTGTTGTTCTCAATACTAGAATGAATTAATAAGTTATAATTTAAAAAATTTTCAAATTCCACTTTTTAAATTTTTTGAAGTGAAACTTCTTTGCTCACGAAGTGAATGGAAAATTTGCCCAGTTTTGCGTAACAAGGAGAAAACGAACGGAAGTAGTGATTTCTCCCGCCATCTCCTCCAAATTGTCGCAATGGTGAGGAAATAGCGAGCGGGTGGAAAAGACAGCCGGGTCTGGAATATATTATTTTTCTCAGAACCAGCATAGAGGCATCTAGGTTTCTTCAGTTAGCTAGTGAACCTATGAGAGAGTGTAAGCAAAGTGAAAAAAAGATAGGGGTTCGCCTTTGCTAGAAATAGTATCAGCGGTCAGGAATTGGTGACGGGGGAGGGGGGAATTCGTTTCGGTAGAAACGAAGAAACTGCAACTTTTCCACATTCGTGCTTCACGTGGTTGGGTTTTCGATTCGTTTTGCTCGATGGGGGGGGGCATCCTGTGACTTGCGTCATATCCATGAAAAAGTTAGATGATTGCCCGCCTTTCCAATTATTCGACTCCCCTCCCTTTTCTCACTAGACCAGGGGACATTTGTCAACTGTTATATGTGTTGAAATGTTTACGTTATTGTGTAGTCAAAATAGCTCTTGCAGCAAAAACGTGCCTTTTTAAAATATTTCCTTAGATTGTTGGCCACATGGTGATTTTTGCGGCAGCTAATTTGTTTTTTTAATTTTCATTTGCGTTGAATTATTATTGATTCTAATCAGAATGCCTAAATCAAATGCACAAAGAGGAAAAGAGTTTCGCGAAAGAAAAAGAAAAGAAAAACTAGCAGAAAGTCCAGTTGAAAAAGTGATAAAAAAACCAGAAAAATAGTGCAAATTCATCAAGCGCTACTGCCAAATCTTGAGCAGAGTACATGAGAGAATATCGAGCACGGAAAAAAACATTGCAAAATATTCTCTTAATGCCGAGTTTAATGACTGATGATGGGAATGCTATTGAGACTCATCTAATGCCAGCACAGATTAATACGGACTTTGTGAACCACCCTGTGCGTCAAAAGGAACAGAGCCCTCAACAAGTCTAGTATGTGTTGGAACTGATGCATGTGAATCGATAATAAATTCTATTTTAGGTTACAAAGACTATGATTCCCATAAAAATGCTCACAAAGATTTCCAAAAGCGATTCGTTGATAATCCTTTTGGTCACGGGTGTTCGATTTGTGATAGATTATGGTTTAGAGATGATTTGAGAAAGCCTGTTGCTGAGCATAAAAAATTTTACAAAATATTTCACCGGGAATTTATTTAGAAGACGTTAAAGCGTGCTACAGTTGCCGACAAAGTTTAAATAGGAAAAGTATACCAAATTTATCAAAATATAATGGTTTTGTATACCCAGAAATTCCAGCACATCTTCCTACTTTGGATATGGTATCAGAAAGACTCATTTCTCCACGAATACCTTTCATACAAATTAGGCGATTGAGGCATGTACACGGTCAGTTTGGAATATTAGGGCAAATAATCAATGTTCCAGTATCCGTCAATACAATGGTCAATCGACTGCCACGGAATGTTGATGATGATTACTGTGTCATTGTTCACATCAAATGGAGGAAAATTCACAGAACTAGTTATCTGATGGGTTTAGTTACTAAAAGAAACATCAAAATATGGTTGCAATATTTAGTAGCTACTCCACTGTACAGAATGTATGATGTTACAATCGATGATAGTTTCTTCAATTTCAAACAGAGTGCGTCTCAAGTTCTTCAAGATGAAATCAGTGAAAATATAACTATTGAAGAGAGTCTTACAGCCCAGCAACAGACGTTGTTATGGAATGAAGAGAAATATCTTCGTATTGCTCCTGGAGAAGCGAATGTACCAAGAAGCTTGCTATTTGATGAAAATGCTGAGGAGCTCTCTTTCCCAACAATTTACTTGGATCATTTTAGAAACTTCAAGGAAGGAGTTAGAGTTATACCATTCATGATGGCCACGAGTGAATTAAGACGTGTTGATCGTCGTGGAGTGCCACCACAGCATTTGCTTTATATGGCAATGAAAATTATGCGATTGAGAGTTCGGGATTCGCTTACGGTTGCCTATGAATTTTGAATTTTATTTGAATTTAATAAGTTCCGCCAGCAGTTTAATATATTTAGATGTATTTCTGCACTTACGACCAACGTCGCCAAAGAAGTTTCACTTCTATCGCGTGGCATTCCACGCACGACTTTTTTGTGGTTTATGTAAGCAGTAGTAGGTAAACGCATACTTTTTCTCGCAAGTATACACACACACATATATATATATATATATATATAATTATCCCCATTAACTTATTCTTAAATAACCTTTTTCTATCTATGGTCCATCCCTTCAGGACCCACATTTTAGTAATAAATTAGCCATCCGCCTAACGAGAATATTTTAAACTACATCTAGCTACCTACTCAGATCATGTGATTTGAGCCACCTTTAAAAACTGAGATTCTGGAGACCCGCTCTCTTTCGTTTCTGTATTTGTCTGAGTCAACATGTAGCCGGCTGCAGCTTGGTTTGTGCTTTGTGTTTGCTTTGTGTATGTTTATTTGTGATTCCGTCTATCTGTGTGTCTTCATGTTCAGTGTACAATAAACAAGATTAACCTCAAGACTTCCTCGTCAATCCTCAACAATAGCGATCATAAAAATACTTTTCACCGGCCACGTCTATTACACACACACACACACACACACACACATATATATATATATATATATATATATATATATATATATATATATATATATATATATATATATTGGTACAGTACTTCTGTTATCAATACAAAATTTTGACTCATTTCAGAGTTAAGTAAAATGGTTAGGAAGAGGGATTTTTATAACTCACTATATAATGACAATTTGGGAAAGGAATCTAATTTAGTTAATGATCTTAATGATTATAATAGTAACACTACGAATAAAAGATTCAAGACAAGAATTTTTTGGAACAAAAAATACATTAATAGTCATTCTTATCATATTAAACAAAAAAATTTAGACTCTAGCAATTATAATATTCAATATGGTAATAAAAGTTACATTAATAGTAATAATTTACATGTAAATAAGGACAAATTATCCTCAAGCAAATATATAAACAATATATCTAATATTAGTACTAAGTTGAGATTCAACAAATGTAATGATAGTAGATGTAAGACTTGCACTATGCTGGACAATGATCAATATGACTGTGAATCTAAATTTAACCTATGTAAAACTTTTAATTGTATTTACCTATTAAATTGTAAAATCTGTAGGTATAAATATATTGGACAGACCTCAAATACTATTAATATTAGGATTAATCAACATAGACATGATGTTAAAAACTTCAGTTATACCAACAATTCTAATAAAATTGAGCTCAGACACTTTCAAATGCATGGATTTAATAATGTTGAATTGTCGATTATTAAAATCGTACCAAATACTAAGCACAGATTATGGTGGGAAAATCATTTTATCAGAAGTTTTAATACAATATATCCATATGGTCTTAATGTTTTATACCTTGCTAAAAACACACTCCAAATTATGTTACAGAGCAATAACAAAGAATTTTTTTATACTGCTTCCAATTCAGTTAAGAATTTTAAAAGAAACTCAAGAAGCAATAGAACTAAAAGGAAAAACAGAGATAAGAATTCTTTAATTGATAATATTAAAGCTATTATAAATGATTTTGAATTAAACTTTAATATCAAGCAGATCAAATACTTCATGTTTGGTCTTAATAAAAAGGAAATTGTACTGTTGGATGAAATTTTAAATAATGAGTGCTTTAAGGTGTGTCATGCAGTTCACATCATAAAAGACATTAATAATTTTTTATTTAATAAATTCAATATAAATGTCAATAAATTTAATAAACCTACTACAGAATACTGCACTTTATTATTCATGAATAATACATTTGATAAAGTTAATTTTTCTAGTGTTTTTAATAGACATTTGTCACTTTTTCCTGTTAGGAATGTAATAGTTAAAAAAGCTTTTAAATATAATAAAACGATGGGCAGATTTATCTTTAATTACAATAATAGCTCACCTTCTCTTGACATAGATGACTGTAAATGTAAGAACTATCATGAATTTATTGATAGCTATCACAAACATGTAGTAACAGGCAATTTAAATATAATCAAGGATGGAATTTTAAAAGATATCATGAGTAAAGGCACTAGTTTTAGATTAACAATTTCTAACAACAATAATACTGTTAAAAATCAAATTAATAATGATATAAATAATTTCATTACTAAATCTGCAGTTAAATATGGTTTGCCTTTAGAGGCATTTGATGAATTTAAGTACAATATTTTAAAAGACCTGATGAAATTTAACTATTGTTCTAAACCAGTACTCACTTATAAAGATGTAAAACAGAAAATTTATGATTTACAAAAGAATTTTATCATTGTTTACATAGATAAAGTGCCTGGTAATTATGCTATTATCTGTAAGTATTTTTATAATACTATGATTAATGAACATTTTTAAACAATAAATCTTTCAATAGATTGGAATTGTCAGATAAAGAAATTACTAATCGAATCACTGCTATATACAGGAAATTGAATGTTTCCATTCATAAGATTAAGTTTCCATGTATATTTTTAACACATAAATTTCATAAAAATCCTGTTAAATTTAGAACAGTAACAAATGGTTTTAAAACTTATATCACTGCTGCAGGTAAAATGCTGCACAATATTTTGCAAGAATTCATCAATAAGCAATGTAATAAAGCTATAATTAAAAATAGTAAAGAAATTATAGTTTTTTTTTAAAGATAAAAATACTTATTCAGTTCATAGTTATGACTTTGAAGATCTTTTTAACTCTATTGATATCAATGATGTAATTAGAGTAATTTTAGATAATCATAGAAATTATAACCTTAATATTAATTTACAAAAATTTAGTACTCTAATAAATTTTGTCCTAAAAGAAAACTACATTAATTTTAATGGTTCTCTGTACAAACAAACCAAAGGTTTGCCTCAAGGTGGCCCTGCTAGCAATAGTTTGGCTAATTTATATTTACACTTTTACGAAAATAATTATATTATTAATAATGATAATTACATTTTTAGATACATAGATGACCTAATTATTTTTGGTAAAAATAATAATTATAATCCCAATATCAATTTTTATCCGGGATATTTAAAGCTACTTAAAATTAATAATAATCCTGTTAAAACTAATTACTTGGATGTATCGTTATATATTAAGGACTATAAATTACATAGCAATATTTATGATAAAAGAGATGATTTTAATTTTAACATTCTTAAAGTTCCTTCCTGGAATTCAAACTTATGTATTTCAGTATATCGAAATATTATTTTGAATTATATTTATCGTAACAAGGTATTAGTTAGTGATAAATCTAATATATATTTAAATATTAATAACTTTATTAAACATTGTATAGAACACAGTTACCCTCTTAAATTTATAAAAAGTTATATAACAGTTACATAAAAAAAGTTTTTTCAGTTGTACAGTTTATAGATAGATGGCGCCTCTAGCTAAATAATTTTGTAATAATATATTTTATTAAAAACTAATCGTTTATGTCTGGATGGTATTTTTTATTTTCTATAAATTTTTAAAATAAAATATAGAAATTTTAAAAGTATATATATATATATATATATATATATAGTAATATTGCTACTTTATCAATACATAATAATTATATGCGTTACTGTTATTGTCCATAAGAGGCGAATATGTATTCACATGGTAAGTCTATTAGTTTGGCTTTGATTTTAAATATTTTAGTAATTATTAAAGGCTATAACATTATAGTATTACATTAATAGATTATGGCTTTATCTGTAATATAGTTAAACTTCTCTAGAAATTTATTGCTTTCCCTATGGCCCAGAATACTGGCAAATTCAGGTGAAGGTTGGCTGGCCAGAAAACTTTGTTTAAACCTGCATTCCTAGTTCCTAAGGCTGGGAGTTTGCTTTTAGTATTTCTGTGGCTAAATCTTTTCTATTATGACGATAGTTATCTTAGGTATATAACTATTTTTAGTATATTTTTGAAATATATATATATATATATATATAAGATCGGCTTGTGGGACCCAAGACCTGACCTTGCGAGGGGGGGGGCAATTATTTTCCGTTACGCCACTGTTTGCATCAATGCAGTCTATTAGATTTGAGACACTGTCATCCAAAATTCAAAAAGAAATGTCTCTTTTTGAAAATGGAGGGAGACGTAGTGACTACCTGAAAAGAACATACTTCTATTTAATTACGATAATGCCTACTAGCAAAGAATCCGAACTAGCATTTTCATCGGCAGAACAGTGTGTAATAAAAAAAGAAGCCGTTTAGATGATGAAACGCTGGACGAGCTGTGTTTTTATAAGCTTATTTACAAAAACGCAAGAAATGAAGAAATGCTTTTTTTAAAATTTAATTATATACTATTTTTATTTGTTTTTTTATGATGAATTAATTTTTCTTATTTGTTTTATTAAAATAATATTAAATCAATTTTTAATTATATTTTCAGTTTTATTATACAATTTCAACTATGCTAATATGTAAGTATTTTTAATATATAGTCGAGTCCTAATCCCGGGACCAATTATTAATTTAAAGAAATTATATGTATTAAACAATTAAGGTTGACACTAAATAAATACAAAAAACCACTTATCTGAATGAGAAGTGTGAGTGATACTGGAATCTCAAAAGGACTCAAGCGAGCTCTTTCTCTTCGAACCTAGATTTGATGTAACATTGGGTGGGGGGGGGGGACTTAAAATTCTCCTGGTTTTCGAATGCAGCTTCTTATATACTCCGCTTCATCACACCAATATCAATGCGCGGAAACTTTTTTTCTGATTTTCTAACTTTTCTAATTGGAGGAGAAACAGCGTGTAGTAATACCCTTAATATACTTTATGGGTGTAATAACCCCGAGGGTGCCTGACGCACCCCAAGTCTAAGGAATGTGTTGACATCCGGTCAACAGGGAAAAGGGAAAAAATCTCGAAATAACAGGGGTTGTATATTGTGCTGGTGGAGCACAATATACTGATCTTGTGTATTCAACAAAAAATATCTTCAGCCAAGTGTGATTTTTATTTCTACCCTGACTCTGTTGGAGATGAAAGAAAGCAGGCAGCCAATTTACGATTGCAAACAATGCACAAAATTGATTTAGTTGTCAAGTGTAACTCGCGTCATATTAATTATACATCCCATTGTCGGTGGCATTTTAACACATGGGCAGTTACCTTAATTATTTTGCACTGCATTGTGTTAGTATTGAGCTGTATCTTTTACTGTAGTGTTGATTTTAAGGGAGTATATGTTTTTTCCATTGTTTTTTCATTTAGTTTCTTAACTGCTTTTCCTATTTCTCAGTGCATTTGAGGGAAATTGAGTACTGTCAATTAATGTTCATTTGAATCCAAATTATACCATGAAATAGACATCTTTGGGGAGATTTGTTTGAGTGAAATGAAATATTATGTTTCTCATTGGGTTGAAAATGGGCTCAGTTGGTTGATTTATGTTTTAAAAATATTTTTTTTATTTTTATTTTCCCCTTGTTTCCCCCCCCCCGTTTTTTCCTTTTTTTAAACTTTTGCAATTTCATATGTTTTTACTTTAATTTTCTTTCTTTTTTTAAGTGTAGTCAATCAGCTTCAGTACGTAAAAATAATGCCTTGGAGAAAATCCAACTTAGTCATCATACTCGCCTAGCAAAAGCAGTATAAAGAGTAATTGCACATCAAATTGACGAAGGACAGGAGTCATGCGAACGAGCAAAACAGACAAAGAATGGCTCAAGTCCGCACCGAGGAAGCAGCACAGCAACGTGCAGCCGGACTTGACGATGCATTTTTTGAGCACAGCATTAGCATTTTGCATAGATTGGTTGAAATAAATAAATTGCCTTAAGAAAAATAGAAGAGGTTAGTAAAAGACCGTATAGATCCGTCACAACAGTATACCTTACATTAGCTTTAGTGAGAAAAAAAAGACATGATTTACTTTTTACGAAGCAACAGAGTAACTAATTGGTGTCTTTAGTCCCCCCCCCCCCTGTGTTTCCATTTCATTTAGCGAAATCGCAAATGACGTGCATCTGTTATGCTTTTTTCAAGTAAAATAGTATTACGATACTTGGAAAAACATAGAGAGAATTTTAAATGATTTTTTGGTTCAGATATATGTGTATTCAATCAAATGAAGCACAATGAAAAGAAAGCATAATGGAATGTATCAGTTTTTTATTTCTTTTTTCATGAAATCATTATCGCATCATACAAAGAACTCGCCTTATTAAAAGTTGCAGTATTTATGCTAGATTATAACCGAACATTAGGTCCTGCTCATCCCTAGATTCAGAAACGAAGAATAAGGTAAGTCATACTTTTTTTTTCTTTGTAAGAATTTAAAAACGAAAATTATTTTACAGTGTTCGTGTCTCTGTCAGTTAGTGTTCGTTTTTATTTAAGTTACCAGGTTATCTGTCGTTAGATTTCCCATTTTTTTAGTAAATATTATAAATAACTTAGAATGTTATACATTATTCACTTCGTTCACTCAGACTCCGGTTGATATTGTATTCAGTTATAAGTATACGATTAAATATTTAAACGTGATGTGTAAAGGTACAATATGTTATGGTTTTTCAATCCTTTGTTTATATATCTATACACATTCTAGAAAAAGTTGCGTTCACTCATAACAAATCACACAGAAAAGGTAAAATTTAATAGAAATATAATTTTTTTTCTAACAATATTTCATGAATTTGCCTAATATTATTTAAATATTGAGCATGCAAGAATTCGTTGATTTTGAATTAAAACAACATAAGATAACAGGAGAGTGAGTGAATATTAACGTCGCATTTTTTGTTCAGCAACACGAGGGCTTTTGGCGATGGACCGCGTAATTTTGAACCGTGGTCAAGTGACGTGGATGACACCTGAGCTGGCACCCCTCTCTCCTAACTACCACACTAACACACCAACGGGAGGAAGTTTGAGCTCTCGACAGATTTAACGGACATCGCTCCCCCTACACATAAGATAATGGGAGTTTTGTAGCAAAGTACACATCGTAGGCAGAAAATTCACTATTTGAATAGTCTTTATTCTTGAAATTTTTATTAACAGGCGTAAAAATTTATAGAGTTTTTGCATTCAGTTATCAAGTAAAATACCTTAAGTTGTGACGCAATAATTTAAATGTTTTTGTGAGATACGAAGCAATTCAAGGACATGAAAAATAAAAGGAAGGAAATAGTACCAGTGAGCGTAAAATCATTGTGAAAATATGGAAAGATGGAAAAGTCGTCGGGATATTGCCAGATCCGTTGAACGGCAGTATTCATCTATATATATATATATATATCCAGCGTGTTATTAATATCTTTACATCTACTGGAGTTTACCCAACCAAACCTCGTTCATGTTGTCCATCTTAACTCACAATCAGAGAAAAACCAAGTATGATATCCTTGGTGGGAAAAAAACCAAGCTTTTAACTGCAACTCAAATAGAAACAGACATTCACGAGAAGTTTAAGAAAATCATTTATGCGGATACTGCAAGAAAAAGCTAGAACAAGATATCAATCATTGGCACGGCCAAGTAATTTTAGCGCGTTTTTCACATGTTGTATTTTACAATAATGCAACTAATGAACTTTTTACTAACAGAAAGTAGTGTTGTGTGTGTGTACTGTACCACTCCTCTAAATGTACTACTATTGAGCTGAAAAGAAATAATGACACAAATTGTGTATCAGCACTATAAAAAAGCAAAGAAAATTTTTTTCCCCCACAGAAGCTCCAAAAGCCCGGACAAGGTGACTTAACTCCTTGTCTAGGCATAAAACTCGCTTCTATGTATTTATTCTTGTAAGTTTAACAAGGAAACGTATATACAATTAATAATAACTTTACCACATTACTTAAAGTTTATTTAGCTTAACTAACAAAGGCTTATGGAATGAAAAGAATGACTCGTATGCGTGAACACTGATGGTGTAGTCAGTCAATTTTCCAAAGATTGCATCGATAGTGGTGCCAGAATCAGTTGTTGGGGTTCAGGTGGTGATAGCATGTCGAGGTCAAATTCCGTTTTCAAATATGTTCTTAATGTACTGTTTGCATAAGTCAAATCTTTGTCATTGAAATTTCCGCACTAAATCACATTTGAACTAGTAAACCAGATGGCGTGTTGATGTAAGAAGTTTTCAAAGAATTCCCAGTCAGATTTTGGATTGCGATATAAATTGATTATATTGTTTGTAGGAAAATTCGGGAAGACTAAGGGGAAATTTAAGTATGATTCGGCTCATATAGGGCACAAATGTGACCCAATGCCAAAAACCCGAGGTCATTTGGTTGCTTATTGGCTGAGAAAAAGGTACGACAAAATATGGAACGAAGACGAAGACGAAATTTGTGCCCTAATAGCGCTTTTGTTCCACTACGTAAAAAACGAGCTAAAAAGGCCGGATACCGTAGTCAACTGGCTTGGAGAAAGTCTTATATTTCAATGCCCAACTGGCTGAAACGGATAATTTTTGCAAAAAAGTATATTCATAAGCCTCCGGAGTTCTGGAGGACTGTGATGTTCTCCGATGAGAGCAAATTTTGCATTTTTGGCATAAAATGTCGTAAATTGGTATGAAGAAAGCTTTGCACAGTGCTTCAAAAAGAGCATTTAGAACCAACTGTAAAGCACGGTGGCACAAAGTGGGCAGTTTTCACGATCTGGCGCACGGAAATTATTTTATAGGCTTTAAAGCTTTCATAATTTTTTCTAATGAGCAAATATAATTGTAATTAATCCGGGCGGAGGCACGCATTCGATACTAACGTTAATAGTCACGCGGGGTGACCGAGTCACCTCAATCCTTTTTCTATAATTATTTTTACTGTATACGATAAAAATCGTGAATAACTTAATTAAGATAAAGTATACTTACCAACTGTTAAGGACCTTTTAATTGTTCTTTGATAATTTGAGAAAAAGTATCAACCAAACAGAACCAAGAAATTTCAAATGTGCGTGACTTTAATAAAGGACACAAATCACAGACACTTTTCGCTACATTATAAGTATGTTATTTGCAAGCAAAACTGTCAAATGTTGTTCAAGTTATAGTAGTTTTATTGAAGATCGATAAACAGCATGTTGAACCGTTTCTTGCTTATGTCTTTTTGACAGAACGAAGAGTGTTTTGTGCTACACTTTTGGCTTCATATTTTTCCTGATGGAGTTCTTTAAGTAGAATGAGAAAATTTTCCTTTCAACTCAAACGTTTTCTGTTCATCGATTTTCTTATATTTACTTTCGCTAGGATGATTAATATGCTTTACTTTCAGCAGGTTCTTCCCTTTCTTGATCATTTTCAACTTCCTTCAATGCCATTTCTTTTTATTTTGCTCATCTACATTTATAAACCATAATAAATCGTACAACACAGCAATCAAAACTAATAAGTTGTTCACAGGGCGAAAATGTAGCATGTTCATAGAAAATATTTTGGAACTAAAGTGGTCGCGCTGGGAACTGAATCAAAAAAAGTACCGTAAAAGTGTAAAAAAAAAACATTTGCCACGCCCAAAAAAGAAGGAAATATGTTACAAATACATTTTAATTCCCATGAAGACTGTCCTATAGGAAGATACTGTCAAGGTCATTGGTAAGAAATAAACAGTTTTCCCAGAATTAGCGACTTCGTGAGCATGGGGTTACTATGTGATCCTCGCGCTTGCTCCTGTAAAAAAGTAAATTGGGTACTATTTCTCTACCAAGAAATAAGGCTATTAGGGACTCAACAAATTTATGTTAGGTGTGAATTTGATCAAGAATAAATGACTGCTAAAGGGACCTAGTTTTTGAACAAGGATCTAAGGTTATTAACAGCAACAGTGATGCGACAAGTGGGCGAATATTTTGAAAAAATGTGGTAAGTTAAAGATTTAAAGTTAACAGATTAAACAAATACAATCAAACAAAAGTTCTCATCTACAAGCATTAACATTGTACATACCCAATAAAGGATAATAAGGGAGGAATATAGGAAATGAGTGAAAGGGAAAGGGCACAAATGAGTATGCGTGGTTGTGTGGGTAGGGAAGGTTTGGTAGTATTTGAGCAGTAGAACTATTTCTTGCATGATTCCGAGTCACTAGCATTATATTCGCTGGACTCGCGTTGCATCGACCTCTTACGGAGAGAAAAAAGAAGGCGAAACAAGCGTCGCAAAAATAGCAACAGCTAACACTAAAAAAAATAATTTAATGAGTTGCAGGAAGTAGCAGCTAAATTTGGTATTAAATTAAAGGTCCATATCTACTCTATATGGCGTAAGTGTTACAATGATCAATCCGTGTCAGTCGCAAAAGTTCTAGTCTATTAAACACACACACACAAAAAAAAACGACATACGTTTGTGGGAATTACGTATTGTGCTATATGTTACGTTTTTACAATTTTGAAACAAATTTCAGAGTTAAATGAAGAAATTATTTACCCATAACATGTATTTTCAAAGAAAAATTTCAAAAGCTACAAAATCTTGTTCAGACAAAACGATAGAACTTCCGACAAGAAAATGAGGCTTGCAGGTGTTCCTCGTAGCTCCAACAAACCCGATTTAAATCGTCTACTGCTGGAGATTTCCAAACGCGTACTGACGAAAACTGATTACAACAGCTAGGCTACCGAGCCTATGAGGATCATAAATTGTAAGTTATTGTTTTTTTTCGCGCAATTTCATTTTTTGGGTTTTCGTGAGCCAGATCGGGAAAACTGCCCCACTGTGCGGTGGTGATGTGATGGTGTGTGTGGGGGGGGTACATGTCGAATAATGGTATTGGAAAGTTGAATCAATTATGAAAAAATATGATTATCTCGATGTCCAAAATAAAACAATCTAAAGGAAAATGCTACCAACTCGGCCTAGAATTGTCATTTCGTTTCCAACACGTCAACGATCCTAAGCATACTTCTGAGATTGTGAAGCTTTGGCTCCTGTATAATATCCCAAATCAAGCCCACGCAGTAATCTGATCTGAATCCTATAAAACACCTTTGGGATTTTCTGGAGCGCAGGATTAGTTAACACAATATATCTAGCAAGGATATGCTGAAGAATGTTCTTAAGGATGAATGAGAGAAGATAAGCTCTGAAGAAACCATTAGACTTGTTAATTCAATGCCGAAACGACTTTAGGTGGTTCTCAAAAGATCGAGTTATCCAACCAGCTATTAAATAGCTCATTATCCTTTTTAAATAATTTTTATAGTTACTACTAAAACAGTAAACGCAGACTTTTCTTACTTGATTTTTGTGTGTATCGCTACAAACCTGTTTGTATTTTAAAATATATGAAAGCAAATTGAGTTTACTTTTGCTATTCTGAATACTTGGAATAAACTAAATAAAATATAATTTTTAAAAAAATTTCAAATTCACGTTTAAAATCCCCCCCCCCCGTTATTTATGTAAGCAGTAGTAGGTGAACACAGACTTTTTCTAGCAAGTGTATACATATACATATAAAGACATCCGGCTTGGGGCCCCAGACCTGAGATTGCGGGTGGGGGGGGCAATTATTTTCCGTTGCGCCACTGCACAGTAGGCTACGAATAACTGAAAGATGTCAACGAGAAATAGTATATCAGCATCAAATGCGACTTCGTGCTAAGCAATAACATGCTTACAATCGTCTTGCATTCCGGTACAACCCAGCTGAGGATTATAGTTTGAGCCGGAATATTCTCATCGGCACAATGATTGAAAAGCGTCCTTATTGCAAGGCCCTGAAATTTAATGGAAAACCACCAGAGATATTAAAAACTTTGCTTTGCCACATATACTGCATAATCAAAGCATTTCCTATCTAACATCAGGAAGTGCAACTCACATTTCCAAATTGCAGCAGAAGTTGTAACAACTCACTTGATGTAAACTTTCAAAATAAAGGGACAAATTTCTCATAAAGCTAGCCCCCTGTTTCTATTCACAGATGGTCACCATAAATTCCTACAAATGATCTTTATTGGTGCTAGAAAAGAGGAATTGAATGGAAGATCTGGAATTTCCACTGGCATAATAGGTCCATTGTTTCTAAACTGAAAGAGCTTCTTCACGGAAAAAAATAATTTAATGCGTTAAGGCCTTCACTAGGAGACAACGTAAAAAATTTTAGGTTCATTATATAAGGATAAAAACAAACCATAATAACTTTAAGTATTCCATTAACAGAATCTGTTTATAACAGTTTTGCTTATGCATGTTTATACATATTTTTTTAAAAAGTCATGCTTGAAGTGTACACAGTTATTAGAGATGTGTGCTTTCTCATTCCTTTTTTTTTTCAATTCTACTATTAGTTCACACACACACTATCTCCATATTTATCTTGTTCACATTTTCAATCGTTAATAAAATACATTTTAAAGCACTCAATTGAGCTGAAATTTCATATACACGATTATTTGGTATGACAATACAGTAATTTAATAATTATTAATAAAAATTGATTAAAACCAGTTATTCAAAGAATTACAAATATAGCTACGTTGGCATCATTTTTGGTGACTTAGTGACCATTTTGGCGAGTTGTGTCAAAACTTTAAAAGGTTTTTTTCTCACATTTTAAGGCTCTCATTTGAGCTGAAATTTTCTATACACTTTTTTTGTGGGTAACAATACGATAATTTAATTATAATTAATTACAATTAATTGACTGAAATTAGTTATTTAAAGAATTACAGATACAGCCACGGTGGTATCATTTTTAGCGACTAGGGTCAAAACTCTTTAAAAGATTTTTTTCCGCACGTTTCAAAGCATTCAGTGTAACTGAAATTTTATATACACAATTGTTTTGGATGACAATACGATACTTTAATGATAATTAATAAAAGTTAATTGCCATCTAATGTTGTGATTCTGTCATATGTATATACATATTTATATTAATTGTAACTATTTAATAAAAAGTAACTGAAATAAATTTGTTGTTGTTGATCTAAGTAGAATTTACTTAATTTTTTTTTTATATTTCTTGCTTTTAACCAGACGTAACCACAGTAACGCGTGGCAGGGTATAGCTAGTTTATAAATAAAATTTATAAACGTTATTCAATAATGTATGTCACATACCTCAACAAAGAGATCTGCTTTTTAAAAATATCAATAAAAGAAAAATTGTTGAAAATTTTTTGATAAAAATTAATATACCTTTGTGGATTTATTAAAAAACATAATTCCTAAAAGGATTAAAAATCTTTTATAAATAGTCATTTCTAAAAAAAATTAAGAGTTAAAATTATTTATAACTCACATTAAAATAACTTCCAAACATTAAATATATTCTTCTCAATATTCATCTTTTTTAAATTTGACATTTCTTTTGTTAAGCAAAAAACGTTTGCTGTCGTAATTGTCTCATACAGTTATTGAAAAGAAAATTCAAAACTCTCTCAACTGTTACATCTTTAAATGCTTTTCAAAAATTATTTATTGTATGCCGTATATTTCGGGGTATTACACACACCTACTCTTTCAAAATGCAATTTTTTATTTTTAGGTATATCGCCTTATAACAAGCACTTTTTATAACGAAGACACCTGAAATGCATATGTGCAATGTTCATTTGAAGTCTAAATATAGTGAGAGAACAAGAAAGGAAAATAAACCCAACATAATGAAAAAGTCGTAAAAAATGCAGTATATTGTTACGTTGAATGGGGTTCGAAGATTTTATGAAAATCAGTCGTAAACGACGAGACAGTTCTTTAAGAGCGATGAGAAATTATTGTCGAAAATTAATCCTTAAAACACAGGATTCAACAGCAAAATTCGCAGAATAAATATCAGAAGAATTTCACATCTTCAACAGCACTTAGACACAATTATCATTATCTAAAATACACGTATATATAAGCTTATTCCCAAGCACAGCCGAGCTAATCACGGTCAAGGCAGTTTACTAATTGCTAGTCAAAACCAAAACTGACTGTTATGGTGAGTAACGCTCTATTTACAGCCGTGGCGGAAACTTCGAGAACGATGCGCTCGCGTCATTGGTCGTGAAATTAGTGGATTTCTCCACTAATTTCCAGTAAAGTCCAGAGGGTTCCGAAATCAACAACATGGTTGCCAATGTCGCCAACTTGGTCGCCAAAAATGATGCCAACTTGGCTATATCTTCCAAATTTCGCCACGTTACCATTGAATCGCCATTATAACGTAAGGGACGGCGTTGCTTGTGAATATTACAGATTTAATAAATGAATTACACATCCAAATACAGATTATTTACACTGTTTTATACAAAATTCGTAACAATATCTAATAATCTAGAACTGTTAATTTTTGTTGACATTTTATAGAAGATTGTTGAGATGTTTGCTCTTTTACATGTCTTCTCTCCTAGTGATTAATTCTCCTCATTCACTGTCGAGACGTATTTAAATAACGTAGATCCTCTAATCTAATTCATATCAAGCATCATATTCGACAATTTGCTCCATATTTTAGTGAAATTACTTGAAATAAATTGAACATTGTATTAACAAATTATAGAGATAAATTTATAAAATATATACATAATTCAAGGTTAATATATATATTTTTTGAAATTAGATATATGTATAGATTACAGTAGAACGTCATTTATCCGAATCAATTGGGACCGGACACCGTTCGGATACGTGATTGTTCGGATAACAGAAAGACATACATGCAGTATATGAAACAGGACACTATACGAATATTGAAAATCATCCTATGCGGGAAACGTGTCTGAAGAAAAAGCAGAATAGGTGCAAAATGTCGCAATTTTACCTTTATTGTGGAAAATAATCACTTATTTTTCGCTGTACCATTGTACACCTTCGTTTATTCGCTGCAAGGTCTCTGATTATCTTGATCAGTAGTAGTTGAATAGGACAGCACTCTGATTGTTGTCAGTACCTCTCCACAGCTGTCTCTAACGCAGCAAACGCCTCAGTATTTGATGGACCCCTGCTACTTTCGTTGTTGTTGTGTGTGTTGTCTTCGTCTTCATTCATTTCATCGTCGACAGGGTCGGATTCTTCTTGCACGGAAGTAACAATTTCGCCATCATTTAGCATTTGAAGTCCACAGTCTTCTGCATCGCATGTCATCCAGGTTTCTACATCGACTAAACAAAATAATTCGTACACACTTCTTCACTTGGAAACAAACTGATCTAATATTCCGCACAGAAGTTTACCAAATCACACAACTGAAATTCCCAAATATCCCTCATCTTGTGTTTTCCCGTCACTTTTGGCCTCACGCGAAACAAATGTTAAGCATTGCACTGTTCGAAACCGTATCCGGACTTCGGTCCGGATATTTGACGCTCCGGATAATAAACGTTCGGATAAACGACGTTCTACTGTATATGAAATGGCTAATAATATTGCTCTCAAATGCACTTTTTAACCTAATTTTTTTGAATAAACAATTATTAGAAAATGTATGATACATTCAAATTTATATTTTGCAACCCTTTTGTTTGTATTATTCTTTCTGTAGAGCAGAGGTCCCTAAGTTTTTTCCAACATAAACCCTCTTTAAAAAAATAATTTTCTTCATAGACTTCATTTCTCCCTCCCTCCCTTTACATTTTTTAGAAAAATTCAGAATAATTATGATAGTAATAAATTTTACACGAAATATCCTCAAAGATTACGATTTAACTAAGAATATTAACAGAGCATTAGAAAAAAAAGTGGTTTATAAGCTTCATGTTTTATTTTTGTAATATTATATCTTTTCCTTTTTAATTCTAAAATATAAATAAGATTTCAGAAACACACAGTGGTCAAGATAACTCATGACTGGCGTGTTATGAGTTCGAGCCTAGTAACGCTGTAGACCCGCCATGTAGAGAGGGCCAATGCACGTTAAATATTAGAGCTTGATATAATTTTTCTTGAACTAGACATATCTTTCATCACATAATTTCATTTACCAGGTGTATGCTAATGGAATGAGACGATTGTTTAAAAAAACACAATAAATTTGCGAAAACATCTAATATTTCTTTATTCGAAATAATATCCATCGCTAGCTACACATTTTCCCCGTCTTTCGGGCAATTTGTGAATACCACGCCAAAAAAATGATTGGTCTTTTGAGGCCAGCCAGTCACCAAGCCAAGATTTGACGTTTGCGTAAGAAGTGAAGCGCTGGTCAGCCAATGCGTGTCCCAATGATGCAAATAGGTAGTAATCGGAAGGAGCCAAGTCTGGCGAATAAGCCGCATGCGCTAAGGCCTCCCAGCCGAGTGCCTTAACGATGTCCTTGGTCGGCTTAGCACGGTGGCTAGGTGCGTTGTCATCAAGAAAAATCACTTTGTGCTGCCGTTTCTTATATTGCTCGCGTTTTTCAAGTATAGCATCGTTCAAATTAAGTAATTGTTGCTTGTAGCGATCAGTATTAACGGTTTCGCTGGGTTTAAGAAGCTCATAATAGATTGGTCCCTCCAGATACCAGAAAATACACAGCATTGTCTTGCGGCCGAAGTGACTCGGCCTTACGGTCAATTTGGACGGCTGTCCGGGGTCAACATATGATCGATTACGATTCTCAAAATAAATCCATTTTTCATCACCAGTCACAATACGATGGAGATATGACTTGCGTTTATAGAGGGCAAGACACATTTCGCAAACGATTTTTCGGTTTTCCTGTTGACGGTCCGTTAGCTCGTGTGGTACCCATCTACCGACCTTTATTATCTTGAACATTGCTTTGAGACGATGGGAAACAGTGCTCTGGTCAACATTCAATTAATTGTTCTGAAAGATGTTCTTGCGTTTGGCCATCATTTTCGTCGAGTAATGCTTGCAATTCAGCATCTTCAAATTTTTTTGCTGGTCTGCCACGCTCCTCGTTTCTCACATCGAAATCACCATTTTGAAATTTTTCAAACCACCTGTAGCACTGCGCACGACTCAGAGCATTGCCACCGTATGCTTCTACAAGCATTTGATGTGTTTCGGTAGCATTTTTCTTCAGATGGTAACAAAAAGTTAATGCTGTCCGCAAATCGTGGTCGGAAGGCATAAAATTCGACATTTTCAACACAGTAAAAAAAATACATTGCACGCTGGAACTCGTCCAAATGTAAACTAAACATGAGTGTCAAAGGTCAAACTATGAAAAAACAAGATATCAATCATTGGCATGGCCAAGTAATTTTAGCGCGTTTTTCACATGTTGTATTTTACAATAATGCAACTAATGAACTTTTTACTAACAGAAAACAGTGTAATATACATAAATTTTTTTTAAAATTATTAAATTTAAATATGATTTGGCTCATCTAGGGCACAAATGCGACCAAATGCTGAAAACCCGAGGTCAATTGGTTGATTATTGGCTGAGAAAAAGTACGACAAAATATGGAACGAAGAAGAAGCCGAAATTTGCGTCCTAATAGCGCCTTTTTTACACTACGTGAAAAACGCGCTAATCACGTGTCATGATTTCGTATTGTTTGCATATATGCGTGGCGCCATCTGTTAGCAATGCATACACCTGGTATTTTATAAGGAAATTCATAGTGGAAATAAAAATACCATCACCTAGAAGAAGTTGTGATGTATCAAAGAAATTTGATAGGTGTGTTTATACATCTGAAATATGACTTTCATTCAAATTTCCCGTTATTCGCTTAAGTATCCCACTTTGTGAAGATGCGATTCCACTGTACTTTAAATACGCGTTATAAAGTTCGAGAGTCTTATTTATTGCTGAGATTTGACGTATTGAATTGATGTAAGTGCAGAATGGTTTTAAGACGAAGGGGCCATTTTAAAAGCTCGTTGAGTTTGAACTAGATAGGATAATAGAGATTTTTTAAAAAGAAAAACGAGGATATTCTTTCCATGATATTAAAGATAGATTTGGTAGGAGTGTGTCCATTGTGCATGATTTTTGGCAGCAGTGGCCCCGGGAGAAAAACTATAGTCAACCACTACCTCAAGAAAGCTATGGTCCCACGCAAGGGTCACTACTGACAAAGACCGCCGTATTCACCCCATGGCTGGGGAACATCGTAATGCACACACACAACTACAGCAGAAATTATAGTTTTTTTACCCACCGGAGCGACACAGTGACGTGTAACCAATTGTTTGAGAAATAACTTCCAGCCAAATGCTCTGAAGTGTTCTTACCATTAGCTTCAAATCACCGAAATGTCACGCTATACAACTTTGAAGAGCGTAATGGCAATGTGTTTTGTTCAAAGCTGTTTCTCTCTTCGTTCCAGGGATGGCTATATATTGTCTTGAATAAGGCCAAGTCAGCAACTGCAAACAACTTTGAACTGCCTAGACACACTGGGCCTGCACGTAGAGTTATGGTCTGGTGCGAGAAATTTTCTTTGATTATAGGAGCACTCTCTAAGTCAACTCACACACCCTGACTGCAAACTTGTAAGTTAGTCTGGTAATTCAAACTGTTACCCCGTCATTTATAAACATCTTTCAAAGGGTGTTTTTCAACAGGATGACGTGATCCTCATACTCTTTTGATGCTCTGTAAAGGATCAACGTGTTACCTCAACCTGCTAAATCATCAGATTTTTCTCCAATCGAGCACGAATGGGACATAACTGGACGGCAACGGTAGAATCATCCACAACCAGAATGAAACAACCTTATATTGACCAATCAAGAACTACAGGCATGCAATTGCACCTCTCAAACTGATATCCAGTACATGTACGGCATATTAAAGGACGTTTACATGTTTGCATTTAAAATTCTGGGGGTTGCACCAGTTTTTAATGTACCATTATTTCACATTTGAAAAGGCTCTTCTCACGATTACATTAACTTGTGGTCTTGAAACTTTAATTAATTAAATAGTTTACCTAGACAAATATATTGCAGAAGTTTCATCAGTCTACAATAATTTTTTCTTGGTGTTATGATTTTTTTTTTCATTTGCGAGAAACTTTTGTACAGATTGCAAAAATACAGGTTTTCGGAAGAAAGATGCTACACGCGCGCGCAGGCTCTGCTACACTATTCAATAGCGTGGAAATAATTGGAATTGCAATATCGATTCAAGATCTTTTTGTTGCACGTTAAATTTATTACTGGAATTCATCAAGCTTGGAGCTCCTGGCGGCCATCAGGTCCACCAACCGCTTAATCTGCCTCTATTTCCCGAAAATTATATTTAATTACTGGGAATTATACCGAGAACGACATAAGGCTTAAGTAATCTGAAGTATCTAGTTTTGACATGTATGAGGATTTTGACCCAATATAATTTTTAGCTTACCGCACTGTTGTAATTTGCGATCATTGACCCCGAATTCCTTGGAGAGACATATGTCCATTTCCCTACCTGTAGAGTAAGACTATAATAAGAGAAAGAATAACGCAGATGCAAGCTTGGTGAGAATTTCTGCAGCTTGTCGTAGGATATTTTTAGTCCTGTTTGTCCTGTCTGTCAGTCAAACATAGCTTCGTTACCTAAAAGTATTTAGTTTTTAATGGAGCTTCATTTCGTAGTCTATCAGCATGATTATTTTAAAGAAGTTTTGATACCTTGATTTACGTTGATAACGCAAGTACTGGTACTTAAAACTGCTATTTATTCAATTTTTTAAAAAAATTTTTTCCTTGGAACTTGTTTTTATTAAAATGTTATGTTATTTTTGAAACAGCAGTTTGAAGAAAGGAACGAACACCCAAACTGTTTGGGGGAGAAAACATTAAAATAACCTCGCAGTTTTCCTTATTTATTATTTTTTTAACCAAACTTTTGGGGGAGATTCTTGCATTAATATTCAGTTATTTTTATGTAACAAAAATATAGCAATTTCATAAACCGAAAATCAGTTGCACAAATAAAATCTCTTAAATTCAAGAATTAATATTTTTAACGTACATAACCGTTACTCCAGCGGCAAATAAATTTTCAAGTATTTGTGTGTGTGTTATACCATTTATCCCTTAGTAGCAAAATTCAGAAAAATAATTTATTCAAGATTGATTAAAAAATAAATGAAAATTGATCCTAAAACATGAAACTCGATAAGGTATTGATAGGGCTGTGTTTGACCTCCTTGACGCCCTAGGTGCTTCAAATTTGTTGCCCCCCCCCTTCAGTTCTTACCTTGCCAGTTTGGGTTCGAGAGAGATTTTCCCTTAACTCTCTGACTCTTTTCCCTTTCTTTGTTTTTGCTTTTTGGACATTCTTTCCAACATCCACCAATTATGAACTCCCGTGTCCCGGGCTGTCAACCGGCAGCATGAGAACAGGATAAGGGCATGGTTTGGACTCTCTTGTTCATTTCTTACTTTACGGCATCGTGTACCACCCACCCTCTTGTGAATTATTACAGTAAATTAATTAAATCGTTTGCAACTATGGTATAGATCAGTGGTCTTCAAACGTTTTTGGCTCGCGGAACCCTTAGGACTATATGTTGTGTTCAGGGAACCCCTTCTCTCCCCCCACAAACACACTCACTTAAAAGAATATATCTTAAATAATATTTAAAGAAGATCAACATGTTATAAGTTTTTTATATAAAGGCAGTTAAAAAAAAGCATTGTGTTTGTTATTGAAAATTTTTAAAGGCAATTTTAATATAATTTATTCATTATAGTAATATTAATTTCTGATTGAAGTGTCACCTACTCATGCACCACATATAATAATTGGGCTATATGCTTGCATTTTTTTTACACAAACTGTCGAGTGAGTGAATATTAACGTCGCACTATTCAGCTATACTCGAGGGCTTTCACAAACTGTCGACGTCTATGTCTATTGAAGCTATCTACAGTTGTATTTAATGTTCTTCATTGAATTCGTTTTAATATTTTATTTTTACAGCCGCTTCCATTGAGGCATATTTTTCACTTACATTAACTAATCTGACTTGCATTAAAATGTTTATAGTTATGTGATTAATCCTTTGTGTTTTGTATGACTATTCCTATTAAAATTTAGGAGATGTTCTTGCTTAAATTTAGATTAACATTCAATCTCTCTATTGATATGTCAATAAATTGTTCCTTCTCGTTTCTAATAGATGTTTTTTTTTTCACAAATGAAAATAGGTGCATTTTCAAATGGAAAACTGTCTAGTTCTGCTAAAGTATTGTAATAACGAATGTAAATTTATTTCCTGAAACCTTGGTTAGTAAGCAACAGGAATATTCTCAATTTGGTAGGTAGCAGATGTAAAAAAATGTTTTATAATATTCTTTTATTATATACTGTAAAAAAAGTTTAAAAAGTACTGTAAGCACTGTTTTTTGTATAAATAAAGTTTCAGTTTTAATGGCTGGGATGAACTTTAGATATTTGCAGCTATACCATTTTGCATACACATTTACAATTTTTTTTTCTTTTTTGATATTTGTTGTGAGTTGTGGAATCCCTGGAAATGGCTCATGGAACCTCAGGGTTAAGTGGAACACAGTTTGTAGACCACTGGTATAGAGTATATATAATGGCGTAGCGCAGTGCTTCTCAAACTTTCACTATTGGCGACCCAATTTTCAATCTTAATTTTTATCACGTAATAACCCTTTAACGCGTAATAATTTAACCCTTATACAATAATAAGGTATTGAATGCAATAATAATGAACTTGGCGCTAAATCTACAATACGAACTTAATTATAAACCGTACAAATGAACATGATAAGTATTAAATTTTGTAATTATTATGCTATTCTATTACTTTCACTAATTTTTAAATTGGAGCAGATTGCAAAATAATATTTAATTAAAGATACATTTACTTCACCCATTTCCAAAAGTAGAAATGTCATTAGAAAAATAGTATATGTTCTATGTTGCTTCTATCATATCCATCACATCTAGAACATCTGCGTGAGTCTGGGCAACTTATGGGACGTCTGCACAAAACATGTAAAAATACTGTACCTCGTAGAATTCCAGTTAGTCTTGGTCGAGTCGAGACTTCTATAACTACCGAATCTACCTAGAATGTACATTTTATAATTTGCTCTTCAGTTGTAATTCACGGTATTAAGTATTTACGGCAGTAGATTAACAAAAATATGGATAATTTTTTAAGTCGTAAGCGAACATTTGACAATTATAAAGCATCAACAAATGCACAGACGAGCATAGTTCCGAAAATTAAATCAAGTAAGTATTCTCAAAAATATTTAATGGCCGCGGTAGAAATTTCACCGCCAAGGGGTCAAGGTATCGGATAATGGCTGGTGTGTCATGAGTTCGAGCCCTATTCCACTGAAGACCCGCCGTGTAGGGGTGCGATGCACGTCAAGTCTGTTGAGAGCTCAAATGTCCTCCCATTGGTATGATGTAGTAGTTAGGCGAGGGGGGTGCCAGCTCAGGTGTCGTCCTCGTCACTTGACCGTGGTTCAAAATAACGAGGTCCGTCGCCATAAGCACTCGTGTAGCTTAACAGTGCGACTTTAATATTCACTCACTCACTCAAAACTATTTAAATTTTTGATTTACCACTACTAAAGTAAATTGAGAAGAAAAGCCCTTGTGAGTGTTATTTGTTCGAAAATATATTGGTAGAGCAGACAGTATGAAACCTAATTAACTTAAAAGTCCTTTGGAAACGTTTCATGTAAGTACATTAACAAGCCTCGAGAGTTCATGAAATTAAAATTAAAATCATATGAAAAACAAAAAGCATTAAAAAAAAACGCTGTCAATGAATGATAAAGCTTTACTTACTTCTTACAAAGTATCATACAAAATACTAAATGTAAAAGCCTTACACCATTGGCGAAGAGAGCTTATTTCGCCAGCAGCAATTGAGATCGTAGAAACCATGTTGGACATAATTTTGCCAAAGAGTTGCTGTCCATAGACTGCATCTCTTTCGCAAAATCAACTGTAATTTTAAGCCTCACAGAATTAGAATTAATGTTAAATAATGAAACAGAATGTATAAAATTCCGACGAAGAATAATTGTGTGTTATTTTTGATATTTAAAGCAAGAAACTTCGAAATGTTTTAACCCGGGAGAAGGCGCGCACTCGATACTAACGTTAATGGTCGCGCGGGATGAAGTCACCCCAATCCTTTTTTTTATAACTATTTTTATTGTACACGATAAAAACCACAATTCTAGAGAATAATTTAACTAAGAGAAAGCTTACTCACCTACTTTCAAAACTTTTCAATTTTTGTTTGATAATTTGAGAAAAAATCAAATAAAAATGAACTAAAATGTGTTAAATGTGCGAGACCTTAATAAATAATGCAAATCACAGTCACTTTTCACTAACATTACAGGAATGTCATTTTCAGGCATTTTCATTTTCCTTTCATGTTCATCGCTTTTTCTAAGATTTTGTAAAGAAACGCTTGCCCCTCCTAAAAAAGAGGGAGATATGTGACAAATACATTTTAGTTCGTCTGAAGACTGTCATATAGATTGTTAAGTTCATTGGTAACAAATAAACAGTTTTCCGGAATTAATAATTTCGTAAGCCTTGGGCTACTTTGCGCCTCTCCGACCACTCCCAGGTTGAAAGTGTATTTTTATGTAAAAATATGGATGTTAGTTTTAAAAAAGAATTGTGTATAACGTTTTTCATTATGCTTTATATGTTTCAGAATGCTCGCAAAAAAAATCTCCTAATTAATCCTTCAATCCTCTGTGTTTTTGAAATATCATAAAACTCACATAGAATAAAGCCGCAACAGAAACACGTTATTTACAACTTCCCTAAATGAGTGATGAATTTTTTTTATTTTCCTACACTTTTTCTCTGGGTCTGGGTTTTGTTTTTTCTCTGAAAGAGTGGTATTTTAGGTTTAAAAAGAAAACGTAATGAAAAACTCTCATCATGGGATTGCAGCACAAATCAAACAAATTTTTTAAAATTTGGTTATAGGTGATAGATAGCTTGAAGTGAAGATGATGTAATATTGCCAGATGATATACAGGGTGTCCAGCCTTAATGTGACCCAATAGCTAATTTCCGAACCATTCGGCTTAGATATGCACTTCCAATTTGAAAAATGTTATAAAACAGGCAAGAAATGTTTTTACGTGCTTTTCGAACCAAAAAACCCATTTAGAAAAGAATTACAAAAATTAATTTTTTATACGGTCCCTAGGTTCTATCACTTATATTTAGAAAAAGATGCATTACACAAAAACAAAGTAAACACAAAAAGTTTGATTTTATTACGATAAAAACTGACCGAGTTATGGTACTTTGAAAATGATATATTTTATCAATTTTCTCGACTATTTTCAAGAAGCTAGTAAGGGGCCGCCTCCAAAGTGAAATTAGTTGGAGCTTTGCCAGGAAACTTTTGTTATTGCACGTCACTTTTATATGTAAATCGTTTTTAAATTTAAAAACATACGTTAATCATACAATAATTGAATACTTAAGAAAAGAATTTATTCTATATACTTGTAAAACGTAGAAAAAATAAAATATTTTGGACGAAGAAAACATTTCAAAAGGAGTTCCAAAAAATAGACTTATATGCTACGGCTTCAGTCTGATTTTCTGCGTTTTTGCTGATCATGACGAACGTTAAAAATATGCTGTGTAGTCGCTTGCAATTGCATACAGTCGTATTCTATTATTACGAATTCTAGTAGGGGAGAACGAGATGTATACAAATGAAGAAACTGCGAAATGGTACTGTTTTATGGGCAGTGTAATCGAAATAAGAGAGACGCGGCAAGACTTTATGCCATTAAATTTCCCACTCGAAGACATCCATCTTATTGCACAATTGCCCGTGCTGTTCAGCGCTTGTATAAAACTGGGAGTTGCAAGAGACGTATTCCTTGTCTCGTGCCTTCACCATTATTTAAGTTAATTTGGTTATTCTGTTATAATAAAACCCCTAATTCATGATTGGCGCATCATTCCACATTATGCTAGAATTTGAACCACAAATACTGTATTATTTTGTTGTTATTTTTTAAAACAAGGTGTTTTGATCTTTTCGGTACTAGTTGTATTTCTTCAATTTAATTTTTATTGTTTGCCATACAGCAATACAAATTGTCGATCTATAATGTTTACTACAATGTTTTAAATTTTCTATGATTTTTTTTTTTTTTTTGCTCTTTCTGTAGGTAATGAATTACTGTGCTCTAAACTGAATTGATATACGACCCCCTTTTCTGAGCAACTCCGATGCTTCAAATTTATGTAGGCATAACTCGGTCAGTTTTTATCGTAATAAAATGAAACTTTTTGTGTTTACTTTGTTTTTGTGTAATGCATCTTTTTCTAAATATAATTGATAGGACCGAGGGACCGTATAAAAATTTAATTTTAGTAATTTTTTTCTAAATGGATTTTTTCGTCCAAAAAGCACGTAAAAACATTCTTTACTTTTTAAAAACATTTTTTAAATTGGAATTGCATATCTAAACCGAACGGTTCGGGAATTAGCTATTGGGTCACATTAAGGCTGGACACCCTGTATATAAATTATATAAGTGTAAATGAGTATTTTTTAAGATGTCAGAAAATATTTTGTTTTAATCCATTCCAGTAAATTAATTTTTTTGAAACTTTTATTTTTGATATGCTCGTGCCCCCCCCCCTGTAAGGTTATCACGCCCCCTAGGGGGGCGCACACCCACAGTTTGAGAAATGCTGGTGTAGTGTGGGCTTTCGCCACCTGGAGCCGACCGGAAATTTTTGTTGCCTCTCTATTTTAATTATTAGTCAAGAAAATTAGTAAAAGTCAAAAAAATTTTATTGACTAAAAATGCACTTTTCGTGTTTTTTTCATAGCAAAATCTTTTATACAATGATCAATATCAATATGAATCTCATATTCAATTGCCAGAATAGCTAAATTTGTTAGCCTTAAGGCCGTATCATTTGTAAATTTTTCGTGCAACTTTTTGGCCCAAATTTTAGCCCTATCTAAGAGTGAAGGGTTGTGGAAACAAAACACCATGCTCTGACGTCAGCCGCGTTCTTTCTCCACATTAAAACATAACTCGCCATATTTTCTGCTTCGAAAACGACCATCCAATATTATTTCTTTTATTTCGCTCGCGCTTTTTTGTTGATGGAGTACATTCTGTTTTAAATTTAAATTTAATGAAATAGCAGTTAAAATATTGAACACCATTAAAATATTATACGTCATATCTGATGCGGAGCTACCGTCGTTACCACCATCTTGTTTGTGACATAGGGTGCCGAAGAACCACATTGGCTGGAATTTCAGGCAACTTTTATTTGGAGCAACTTTTTCAGCTCACTGGCAAAAAGTTGCTCGAAAGTCGTTGCTATGCCAACGGAGTAAAATTTGCAAGAATTGGACCAAAATTTGCTACAAATGTATACGCGTGATAAGGCCTTTAACGTGGTCAGTCGATTTAAGATAATTTTTGATTAATTTTAGCTTAGAGAAGCTTCTCTCGCAACTGGCATTACTGATGGCAGATGTTAAAAAAGTTATCAACGTTATGACAATGTTTGGTAAGCTATCTTCAAATTTGGACTCAATTATATATTGTAATAAACCCAGAGAGAGCCGAACCTAATGAGTTCTTTTTTACAGTCTGGGTCTGTTGCAGCAACGAAAGCTTGTAGACGTACACGCTCAAGTTGCAATTCTTCTTTATTAATGTCTTGAGGAGCTTAATCTAAGTTAAGTTCGTTCATGCTCAATATCACT
>BMAO01031119.1:0-41602 GCA_019973975.1 Trichonephila clavata | reverse complement strand
ATGAAAATAAACAGCATAAAATAGAACTGTTTCTTCTACAAAAATGAAAAAAAATGAAAAAATTGTACCTATATTATATGTATTTTACAAACATAATTATTAAAATAAAATAATAATATTTTCCTATGATTATAGTTAAAGAATAACATAAATATAAAAATGTTAATGCGAACCTAGTGCTTGTGTGTATCTCTCTACTTTCATATCGTAAAATCAGGAGTATCATTTGTTTCTTTCGACTTGTAGGATTCTGAGAATTCACTTGGTAAACAATTTCTTTGCGGTAAACATTTCAATTGGTAAACATTTTTCACATACGAGGAAAGATTTTTTACTTAGATATGTGGAATCAAATGGGGAAAGCAGAGTACATGCAATTTTTTCTCTTCAAACAATTAAATCTCCCCATAAGGTCATTCAATAATTTACAAACAGCTAAAAATTTGTCTTTAGAGTTATTTTTTCAGATTTTTCGTAAATCCGTTAATGTCCATAATTCTGATGATGTTTGTCGCAAATAAGGTCCATTAAAAATTTAGCGACTTCAACTCAAAAACTGACAAATGTGTAGAGTAGTGCAGAGGGCCATTGAGAATGGCACCACGTGCCGAAAATTGTCGACCCCTGGTATATAACATACAATGTCAAATACTCGCAGAAACGGTAGTTTGAAACAAATAAATGTGCACGTGGAAAGGTGCATCAAAAATCAAGGAAAAAACTGGCTCGATCGATGGTCACATTTCGACTTAAGGAATTGAATAATTGTTTATGGTATTAGGCCTGGGCCTAGACATGGACAACATTTAGCACATAATATTACAGTCTTACCACTTTTGCCAGTTGACATGCAGTTTGAAATTCCTTGTTTTTCGAAGAATATGTACGGGAATAATATTTGACCATTAAACTTATCTGGATAATGGTCTTATTAAGACTGAGTCAAGAGCGAAACTAGCCCTCTCAGAGAGTGAGGCCCTGGGCCCGGGCCCAGTTGGCCCATGCCTTAAGACGTCCCTGACTAGCACTAATGATATTTGATGAGCGAGAAAGCAATAATTGCAGATGTCTATAGTTAATGTCAGTAGCGCACACAAAAAATTTTCAAGCCGGGAGTCCATGGTCGAAATCCTCCGACTCGTATCATACCTCAAGACAATACCAATTGATTCTTCTGAATTTGTCAATTTTGTTAACAAAAAACAGCAAGAAATGGATTATTAAATTAATAATTAGCATTAGTTAATACAAGTAATTAGTTAATTACAAGTACTTTAATTAGGTTTTACGTTATATGTATATAGAATTATCATCAGTCGAAAGAAACTCAAGGGCTTTGGGGGGGGGGTCCTGAGCCCCAGGACACCTCCCTGTGAGCTCCACTGGTTAATGTATGTAATTGAATAAAGAAATTTAGTCTACTATACACATTTAAATATTTTATATATAGAGGGGGGGGGGGAGAGATCGATGTTATACGAAGGAAAAAAATGTTTTTGATTCAAATCTAACTATGCGGAAAATATGTTTTATGTTATGGGGATTAGGATAAAAAAATTTTTAAAAAATTATTAGAAATTTTAATATTGTCACAAAGAGGATGATTTTTCAAAAAAAAAAAAAATATCAATCATTGGCATAAATTTTTTTCCTTTCTTTAACTATATATTAGAGAACAACTTTTCCGTTTAAGTAAATTTTAAAATTATAAAAAAAAAGTTTCCTTAAGAGGTCTTAAGGGTGTTATTTTTTTCTCGAGGGGTGAAAATGTAAGCAATTTTCAAACAGGTATACTTCTTTTAAATTTAAATTAAATTATTCGAATCTTTTACATGTTATTTACAAAGGATTATGGTTTCAAAAAAGTACAAAATGTTTGAAATATAATCATAATTTTAAAAGTTATAAGCGTATGCAAATAAGAAATAATTTTGTAATAAATATTAAATAATTTTTGCCGCGCGCACGCTATTTTCTAAAATAGTAGCCTTTGATGCTTCAAACTTCGTAGAATTATGAAATGTATCATACTCTTTAAGCCCTAGTAAATTAAGAATAATATATCTTTTGTATTTCAAATTTTTTAAAAAATATTGAAATTTTTAAAAAAATTTTTGAAAATATAAATTTTTTATTTTTTTAAAAATATAATATATTATTCTATTTATTTAAATTTACTACGGTGTAATAAGGATACATTTAACTTTATCAATAAACTTATTGCTAGTAATTAAAGCTAATACTTTTTTGAAAATAGCACGCGCGCCGTAAAACTTAATTTATATTTCTTCTAAAAATATTTCTTATTTTTATATGATTATAATTTTTAAAATTTCGATTATATTTTAAACATTTTACACTTTCCTGTGGCCCCATTCTTTTATAAATAATGTATAAAAGATTCGAATTATTTAATTTTAATTTCAAAGAGTTATATGGAATTGAATATTGTTTATATTTTCAATGTTTTTTTCAGTTTTTATTCAGTGTTAAGGTCATTTATTTGGTAAGCGAATAGATTTGAATAAAAGTAATAGAATTAAATGTATTCATATTTATTTTTTATTGAAAAACAGCACGAAGGCAAGGTTCAATAATGGATCTGAAAAACACACAAGTCACTTGTGAAATCGATGTTGCCAAATTGGTAAGTTAATTTGATAGTTGGTATTGTTGCGATCGTACGTAATATAATCATTAGCAAACAAATAAAATTTTCTACATGTGATGAAGTTTAAACAGGATTTTCTTGCAAATATTAAAATTTTAGATAATTTTATTTTGATTTTTTTTCTTTTATGGTTATTTATGTATTTGTTTCGTTGAAAAAAAAACAGTATCATACACATGGGGACTTCTTGTCAATTTATTTGCACAATTACTCATTAACATTCATGTGTATTTTTTATAAACATAACTTCCAAATTGATTTGGTATTTTCAACCTAATCCACTTTTTTTTCAATTTAACATGTCATTTTTTGCGAAGTATTAGTACCTATAACTATCACAAAGGTATTTATTAATATTTTTATACTATTAATATACTTTGTTGTTAATTTGAACAAGAAAAAACATTACTTAGAAAATTAACTTCATCATATAGTTAATTTTGCAATTTTCTCATGAAACAGCTACCTTTAAAAGGATATTCAAACATAAAACAAAAAAATTAACGATTTAACTCTCTATTGCCTCATTGTCTATCTACATCTTATATTTTTCTGAGAAAACATGGAAAAAAATTTCAGCATTTTTAAACAAATAACTCACTTTGTATACAAGGAGATTTTGAGAATAACTATGCTAATCTTTAAAGAAATTGTTTTTGAAATTTTCGTGAATGCAATTTATAACGAATCTTTAGAAAGATTTAATTTTACTCATTTTAATCACTTTCAAACATAAAATATGCTTTACTTAGGCATTATATGATGGATCTTAGTAAATAAGGAAAAATAATAGAACATTATGAAATATTTATTTTAGTCTTAGAATGTACGCAAAAAAAGTAAACGTTCTAAAATCAAACTAACTTTCTAAAATTATTTTACGTTTTCACCCATATCGCATTTTAAGCATGAATAGCTTTTAAAATACAGAGTATAGTACTTTAAGAAGATGTTATTTTTTAATTAATTCTGTTGTTATTCGTTTGAATTTTGTCATTTTGATATTTTGAGACATATCTTAAAGATTATTTTTCTTATATTATTGATATATGTAAAAACAAAAAGAATTTGGAAGTTTTCTACTGTTAATTTGAATCTACATTTAGAATATATAGAGATTATATAATTGGAATTAAAATTAAATGTATTTAAAGAAGAATAAAATTTACTTTTTTATTATTTTTACACATAATAAACACTTATGAAGTATTATCAAAAGTAAATTAAACTTATTTTAATGGTTAGATCCGCAAAGTATGTTCTTTTTGTTAAAAACAGTGTTTTATTCATTTAAAGTACATTATGCATTAAATGCTATATATACAAACTAAGTTAATCTTTTATGCTACAAAATTTTATTTCCTTAACTTTAACTAATGTAAGGACAAAAAAGGATTGTAATTTTTAAAAGATAAATATATAATTATTCATAATAGTATTCCTTCTTGGGAATTGCTGTGGGCTAAGTTCCATTCATTAAATATTGTACAAAATGTGCTGACAGTTTGTGATAAGAATCGGGTACTAAAAATGTGCCAGATAATCTATTTTTGTAGAATTATTAAGGCATTTAATGATTCAAGAGAGGAGAGGGAAATTAAAATAATTGGCAAAAGCAAAATGCTGTTTTAAATAATTCCCTTATGAATCCTTATTAATAGAGTCAGAAATAAGAATCAAATTCACATTTAAAAATGTTTAAATTTGTTAAAAAGATATTAATATGCAGCATGTTGAAAATAACAAGTTAATTGTGGTTTAAAGGTAATGATATTAATAAATTTAGGATTTTAATGATAAGTTTTCATATTTTCTTTAAAATTTAGATAACATGTGATTTTTTATTGAAATTCACTTTTTGTATCCATCTTTAAACTTTATTTAGAAGTAATCATAGTGCACACGTAAGTGTAACTGCAGAAATGTGCATAACTAACTTTAAAATTATGTTTTTGAAACATATTTATATATTGGCAATTCTTTCGAATATTTGACTCAAATTACATTTCAAATAATTTTGTCCGCATTTACAAGACCAGACTAAAATATGTTAAAACTAAATGTTTCAATTGCAAAGTTCCTCAGAAGAACAAAGAACTAAAAAAATTAAGTATACAAAATTTTTAAATCGATATTAGAAGTTACAAATTACTTTAATATTAATGGTAGCTCTTTGGTTTAGTATTATATATTCTGATCAAAAATCTATTAAGATTTAAAAATACAAAAATATCCCAATTCTTATATAAACCTAGGAGATTTTAATGCATATATATGTTTTTTTTCTCAGTATGATAAACATCATAAAAAGACTTCATCTATTATGATGATGTTACGTGAAATTGAAGAAATTCTAAAAGTTTATTACGTATAAAGATAAACTACATCAAAATGAGTTGCAAACAGATTTATTCTTATCAATACGAAAATAATTCTCAAGCTTACCATTCATATTCTTACATATATTTATGTAATCACGAAGCCGAATCATGATGATCGTGAGCTCGTGAACGTGAACGAAAACCCTTATGAGGTCGGTTTTCAAAAGCCCTCATGGTGTTTCCAAATATTACGCCAATAAACAATCAATCACTCTGTAGTTATATGCTGAACGATGGAGAGGGAAGACAATGATCGTTGCTTTCTTTAAGTTTCAACTAAGAGCTTGAAAAGCTATATTAAGGATGTAAATTCAATGAAATTTTTATCATTTTATATCACATTTAAATTTAAATATATTGCATTAGTTAAAATTGCAAACGATTTAAAGTTTTAAGCCTGGCATAAGTTGGAACAATGACTTAATGGTATCAAACGCATTCATTTTGATATGTGGCTTTTCAAGTTTTGTGAGTATTTAAAATTTAACAGACTTCTGTAGTTAAAAGTAGTGTAGCTCAGTTTTTTTATTATTTTGTTTTAGCAAGTATATATATATATACTGAAAAATACTCCAAAGCACTAAACAAATTCATACAAACAGATAACCGAACAATGTTTAATTATTTTTACAGGAAAACATATAATTGCGTTAAAATATCTTCCATTAATTTTTTTTCATTTTCAAAACGACAAATAATACGACGTCTATGATATCAATTACATCTTTTTCTCAAGCTCTGCAATAGTTTTCAATCGAATATCCCAAAATATTTAAGTACCATAATTCTCTAATTGGTTTCTTTTTTTAAAACTTGATTGCTTGCACGTAAAAGAAACAGAAAATATCGGGCAAAATATAAGTTAATGTTTAGTGCAGCGTTTCTCAAACTGTGGGATGTGCCCCTAGAAGGCGTGATTATCCTACGTGGGGTGCGAGAGCATATAGAAAAGTCGAAAATAAAAGATTATTTAAAATATTATTAATTTACTGAAAGGAAGTAAAACAAAATACATTATGACATAATACAAAAATACGCATTTACACTGATGCAATACACTTATGAATATATCAGGACTTCACAATGTATTTAATAATTAATTTAACAATATTAAGTTAAGGGAAAGTTTATAAATTACCAGTGAACCCTTGGGCTTATCATATAAACACCGATACATAAAATTTAATATTTATCTTGGTAATATGCCCAGCTAATAATTAATGCCAAATTAACGGAAAAAGTTATTATTTGTTAAGAAAAGAGGAGATTAAAGAACAAGAGAATGACTACTTTGTTAAAAAGAAAAATTGAAAATAATGGAAAGCAATTAATAGCTTGCTCAACAATACATGGCAGGAAAGCAAAAGCTTGTTTTTATAGTCCGAAAAAAATGAATAAAAAAATAGGCCTCAATGGATATCAAGAGCTACTTACCGTAAAAACTAATTTTTAAATTCAGAAGTTATTGAAAACTCTCGATCTTTCTAAGATTCTAAAAAGGGTTGTTATTTGCTTCTCATCTCCAGATTTGATGGCATGTAGTTTTACCAAAGTTTCAAGAACTTTAACTACATATACACGAGTTTCAAATACAAATGCGGTAAACGGTAAATACTTACTACACTTCTTACCTGTGATAATTAACTTCAAGAGAACTGAAAATGCAATAGCTACATATATTTTGGAAATTAAATGCATTACAGAAAATTTTCTTTAATCCCTGTACCTAGAATTTACATATATATATATTACACTAATACCACTGAGTTATAAAAATAAATTTACATTCATGTGGTTCTTTTAATAACGAAATTTTTTTTCGTACACCAGACATTTAAAATACCACAGTTTTTATTTCTAAGTTTATTCCATTAGAGAACTGGACCAATAAAACTATCGAATTATTTTCTACAGCAGTTATTCATAATTTTTAGGAAGTTACTAAAAAAGTAGCATAATCCCCTTTTATTTTACTGCCTGTCTTTAATTATCTACTTTAATAATTTAGATTTGTCAGGAGGAAATATTATTCAAATCGATTTTACATTTTTAAAATCATATAATTTAAATTAGTATCACACACTACACTTATATATGTATACATATATGTGTAAGTATATACATAAGTATGTACATATATAAGGTACCTTACGTTTTGTTTAGTTACCAAAAAAAACTCTCTTGGTGGCTCCTCTATTTATTTAATTCTTTGAATCTAACACGTCTTATCACTCCACGAGCTCATAGTAGTGGTCATATAGTCTTATATGATTATTGGTTAGCACAATTAAAGGTAAATATTTGTTTTTGTCCCTTGCTTCATTTATTTTGAATTTTTTTTGGTGATTATCTCAATTGTGGAAAATCCTACATTCCATATCAATCTATTATTTTTATTTCATTGTTTTGCGTTCTCTCCACTTGTAGATATAGACCTAATTTTCAATAGGCCTATAGTCTATAGTTCAATAGTTTTTGTATTACGTTGATAATTTCTGTTGTAGAGAAAGTTTGGGATCCTACAAAGTAATGCTTAACCCTATTTCACTGTCCTAAATAAGTGTCAGCAATAGAGATCATAATAGTTATCCATTTTAGCCCAATGATCTCTTTCTTTCTTTACATTTTCCAATTGTTCCCTATTTCAGATTCTTACAAATTCTGTTCTTCAATCTTTGTTTTGTAGGATATTCTCTTGAATTATTTACCTTTCTCTCTCTCTCTCTTTTCTCTCTCTCTATATATATATATATATATATACATCGTTTTGAATTAAATGAATATTTTCACAGGAACAATGGCTATCTTTATAAACGTTAAACTTCCTTCTTTAACTTTTGATAAGTCATAATACGAGGATCCTTTATATTATAAAAAAGACCCTTCAGTTATACTGAATTAAAAACATGATATTTTTATTTCTTGCGTTCAAACATTAATTTATTTTTTCCAAACTTCAGCATTCACAGGCTAAACTCATCTACCGCAGATCAATAAGCTTTGCATTCTCTACATTCATACAAAAGCTCCAGTTGTTTATACCTATCTGTTAAAGATAACCATCTTTTTTCTAAGCGGATTGAAAAGTAAGTTCTCCTGGAAAAAGAGTGTAAACATTCTGGAAGGGATAAAGAGTTGGAGAATGCAGTGACCACTTAAATTAATTCCTGATAACAAACGTATAGTAAAGGGATTCGAATTCCTGTGTGAACGAATACAGCAAATGTTTTATATGTAGGAAATTGTAATCTTGACAGATGAAGGAAGTTTCAAGGTATACAACAATTTTGTATCCCAATAAATATAGCATTTTTAAATTTTTGTCACCAAACGATTTTTATATCTTAGATGATCTTTGCATGAATAAAAATTGGGAGCAGATTTCATAATGGTAGAGTAATTAATTCACATGACTAGATTTGTACAAAATATAATATTTTATTTTATACTAAGCTTGTCTATTACATACACAAGTTTGCAAAAAAGGAATTTACTTCTTGGGAGAAACACACATATCACAAGTAATTTTGGATTACTAAAATGCAAAAATCATGTTTAAATTGAATCATCAGGTTAAGCATCATCGTTTTTGACTGAGAGATGTTCAAATCTATATTTGTAATCAATGGAATTAATATGTTTAAAAAAAATCAATACATTTCGGTCATATTAATTCATACGTATTTGTCTTAAGTTTTTTAGTTTTTCATTATGTTCTATTTCTAGTAAATGAAGAACCAGCTGCTTAAAGAATTTGAAACGTAAGCATTGTACTTCCTTACATCTAAAGATCCATACATTCTTTTCTTGAAAAATTGATCCCCAAAACATTATTTCTTTGTTGATGAAATTGATTACAATTTTATTGGAAAAATAATAATATCAGAAAGTTTATCAATTCGATTCAGTTACTTTAACTTACTTCATAAAGAACCCACCTCTTTCATGTTTGAATGTCTAATCTCCTATGCAAATGAATTACAGATGGAAAATTTTTTTTAAATGTTAAGGAACATAGAACTGGAAAATATGTCTTTCTCAATTTTAACTATTCTTTAAATAATAACCTTTAACAACGTCAACAACATTATAAATATTAATTTTATTCATAAAATAAAATGAAAATAATATTGGTTATCATTTATTGCAAAAAAAAAAAATCATATTAAAGCTTTTATTTTACGGAAATATGTTTCTATACGTTTTTCTCACATGAATTGAATAGAAAACTTAAATACGTAGATGTAGTTAATTGAAATAATATTTTAATTAATATTTATTTATACAATTTTTAATTATCTGTTATTCCAAGCAGTACTTTTTCTACTCAATATCAAACAAGGAAAAAAATTTACAAGTAAATTGACTGCAACTTTTGTGAAAAACATTTATGGCTAAAAAATTGTCTGGCATTGCTCTTTACGTTCCAATGCACAGAAAAACGTTATTGAATCAATTTTAAATTTACACCCGTTAAAAGTATCTCTCTGCTACAATCAACCATCATTAAGTGAATATATATATATATATATATAGTGTGACCTCCATATAAGAGTAACCTCAATTTCATGAATTTCTGTACTTTACGAACTTCTTTCTAGAACCAAGAACAAAAGAATATTGAAATATGAGCTTATATCTCGAATTTTACTCACAGCAAATTTTTTTTTGGATTTAGCTACTTTGTCCAAAAGAGGTCCGACTTTCTCCTTTTCTTTCTCTGTATATATATATATATATTATATATATATATATATATATATATAATCAAAATTTCTCTACAAGAGAAAAATGAATTAACATGATTAAAACTGAAAAAAAAATTTTAATTGCAAGATAACCAGACAACAGAATTTAAAATGATATATGAAAAATTGAAATAACAGAGTTAAATATAAAAATATAAAATAATGGATGCTACAGAATTATCAACTTTGCTGACTTAGGACACCTTATATACAAAAAAATTTATTTTAAAAATTTCTCTATATAAAAGTGGGGTTGAACATTTCAGTATATATATTGACAAAAGACAAAAATCACAAACCTCAAATACTAAAATAGATAATTGATGTTTTGTAATACATTAGAAGATGGATTTCGAAATATTACAAAAAAATGCTGACAGAGGTAAGCTTGATGAGAAAATAAGTGTGGGAGGGAGTAACCAGTTATAAGGCTAATTTTTCTCTCTCTTATTTATTTTCCTGTTTACAATTATGAATGAAAACCTACGAAAAGTAAGAATAATAGCTTCAAATCTATTAATTATAAAAAGGATAAATACCTGAAGACAGATTCAAAAATGCTTATATCACTAATTGAATCATATAAAAAAACAATTTATTGCCATATATTAATGATTTAAATACATTCTTAAAGCTGTAAAAATAAACAGCACATAGCAGCATTGCCAATAAGTATATAAAATATTTTTTACTAAAATATAAACTAAAATAGGAAAAAAAGATCTGAAGTTAGTATATCAATGCTAGAATATTGTTGTATTATATTCGCTATAAACTTATGCTAAAAAATGTTTTTTGCAATTTATTACTTTTAAGATTATTGTATATGTGTAAACATTTCATACAGGTGATTTATGTGGTTATAAAATCATAGAATATGCTTTTAATATAAGAAAAAAATTAAAATGCCTGAAAAAAGTTTTATGAGGAGAAAATCTGATTCATGTTCATTTTTATTAGGCGGAGAATATCTAAAGGTTGTCACAAACAAGTTAGCCTGGCAAAAAAAATATTAAAAAAAATAAAAACTTTCTAGAGGTAATTGAGTTGAAATGATTGCCTGATCGTTTTCTCTTCAAGTTGAGTGCGAAGAGACTTCGTTCTTTTCTTTTTTTCTTTTTTCATCACCAGATTCAGATCTTCCTTTCCACATTTACTACAGTTTAAACTCGTAGAAAAAAAGCTTTGGAAAACAATTCCTGAGCTTCTTGAAACTAGAGATAAGAAACAGATTTAGCTCTGGGTTGTTTTCTTTAACGGGTGAGTGAAGCCTTTTTGCTTGTGTTTTTTTTTTAGAATTTCAAAGACATAATGTATACAATGCGTTAAAAAATACAAGGGCAAACTAAAACTCGCCAAAAATAAAATCTAGATATCTTTTTACGTCAAAATGTATAAAAATTTCATTAGAAAATTAGAATTCTTTAAAAATTATTTATAAAATTTATATACATATATATATTCAATATGCAAGAGAAATGTCTACGCCCACATTATCTTGGGAAAAATTATTACAAGGTTTCTTTATCTAAAATTATATTTAAATTCACATAATATAAAACAGAAAATGATTATTTCAAATATGAAGTATGAGGTTATAGTAAATTTTCCATTGTTCTTATTTTTCACGATATTTGTAAGTTTGCCCAATTTTGCTAATTTGTTTTTTTAACTAAGCACGCCAACGTCTGTTGGGCATAAGACATCTTGCATTCCATTACAAAACAAAAGTTGTGGTAGTAGGATGGGGAATTTGAAACAAATTTATCTTGAGAGTAAACTTGAAGATGGTAAGGACAACGTAAAAGATTCTTCATAGTTATTCCTACAGAATTACAGAAATGTCAGGATGGAAAATCAGCCAAGTCAGTTTTAAACAGAAAATAATCATGTACAGTGATGAATTTCAAACACGCCCCCCCACCCTAGGGAGGACCAAAGTTTGAGCACGTGTCTGGCCAGAGGGTAGACCAAGCCCAAGATTTACCAGCACCTAACTTTTTAAGAGAGAATATTCTTTTATGTAGATTTTTATCCTTGAGAAATCACTTGGCACTTCAAAGAGGAATCCGTAGACAAGGCGGATGCAGCGTAGAGGCCTTTTTGACCACCTTTTCGGCTTGTTCATTTATATGAATGCCGCATTGCGAAGGAATCCATTGAACAACGGCATATCTTACAGTGCTAAGAAATAAGTGTATAAGTTATTTTTGCCTTTTAATTCAATTTCTGAGGGGTATAGATTGTAGTGACACATAATTTTAATTGTGACGTGTAAATCTATGACGATGACAATATTCATTAAAAAAAACACTAATAGAGCCAAAGTCATAAATAGTGCAAAAATTTCAGCATGAAAATTGTCTAACCAGGCACTAATAGATTCATATTATATAGAGATGAAAGTTTGAAACCAAACAAATCTCTAAATCTGTAGTTTTTAAATTGTAATGGGTTGATATGTATTGAATAAAAAAACGAGCTAGAAGATCACAACCTTTCATTAAATAATAGAGAAGAATAGTTGTAAGTATTGCTTCATTGAAATACAAGAAATGAGAAGTGGAATTTGAATAATTAGTAGTTACCATGTTCCATACAAACTATTCAAAATATATTTCTTTTAAAAATCCTGACATTCTGTATTAAAAAACAGTGCCACGTTCGTCTCCTAATATCATTATGAAAAGGAAGATTTTTATGTAAAAATGCATTTCTTTGGACCAAAATAGAATAAAGAAATATTTTCTAAAAAAATAAAAAATTTATATTTTATGTTGGGTCAGAGTTGTTTGCAAATTTTGGTATACTCTACGTAAACGTCTGTACAATGAAGACACAATAATGATTTGAGGCGCCTTTGCAGCAAATCGAAATATGACAATATATCATATGACTTTACCAAATACTAAACGAATTCTAGCTAATACGTTGGAATTTAAGGCAAAATGCATATATATATATATGAAGTCGTCCTCACATCACTTTAGAGAGCAGAGGTTCCCAAACTTTTTTGTCTCATAGTCCCCTTGCCATGTTTTTCGGTTTGCGGTAGACCCCTACTTACCTAATAATGAATTTTTGCAAATTTATTAACTTAAATGTCTTTTGGACAGCTGTTATAGAGCTATACTTACTTTAAAATATTTAAATTTCTAACTGAAGTGAAGTATAGTGTTTAAAACATAAGACACACAAGTAATTAATTAAATTAAAATTTAATTACTACTTAAAATAATTGTTACATAAAGTATCTGAGCAACAAACAAACGTACTTTTAATGGAAGAGAGGAATCTGATGTTTCTAAAATTGTTGATATCCGTTTCTAAATTTTACTTTAAGATCTCCGTGCCTATTCCGATTTGTTCCTCTTGTAATATGGCATTTGTGTTTTTATTCAATGTGACTATATTAATTAATTACCTACTATATATATATATATATATAGTCAAATCATTCTCAAACCTAGTTTCAAAATCTGAATAAAGGGCATTTAAATGTTGAACGTTGGCTAAAACGTTCTTTACCTGGCAGATTGTGTGCGACAAATTGAGAAACT
This sequence comes from Trichonephila clavata, assembly GCA_019973975.1. Taxonomy (NCBI): domain Eukaryota; kingdom Metazoa; phylum Arthropoda; class Arachnida; order Araneae; family Nephilidae; genus Trichonephila; species Trichonephila clavata. The sequence continues at coordinate 28,242 of BMAO01031119.1, read as the reverse complement.
AAGAAAATTCGGGACGTCCAATATTATGCACCTTAGCTTAATTAGACCAAGAAACACCGAAGTGATGGCCCATGTAACTGCAAATTAACTTCATTAAATTTATTTAATAAATCTGTTAAACAGTTAAATCTGGTTTCCACTTGATGAAATTTTCTTTCAAAATTAAAATCATGATCTGGTATAAAAAATGTCACTATCGTTACGCCTCATGGACCCCCAAATTATTTTTCTTTGACGTAGTTGTCATAGACTCTTGGGGGTCTATATAGACCACTTAGGGAATCACTGATTTAGAGTATTATACTATTTCCCGTAATATAACACTTGCAAACAATTTTGAGCTAGAAGGCATAGTTAAACTTTAAAAAATTCATTAAATACATATATATGAATGATAAGCAAGGAATGCCGATCTGAATTCAAACAAAATTTGTGGCCGAGAACTTAATAAGAACGTATGTAATTACGTTTTTATTCAGTTCTCAGACTGAAGTTTATAATTATTATAAACCACAGTAATCATATTTAGTCATAAAAAAGCACACAAAAAATTCTCAACGTGTTTTTAAATAAGGTAAGCAAAGTTAACTTCAAATACTCATTTACATTAACATGAAACATTACCGCAATTATTTTTTCTAATTAACTTCCTGAATTCATATTGCTATAAATCAAATACAATACTCGATTCCATGCTGTAAACGAAACAATTAATAATTATAAACAATACCATTTAATATATTTAACTTTTCCCGTAAAGTTTTACTGTACAATTTAGAAAAAGGTTCCAAATGCATTTGATACTTGAATATTTAAGTTGAATTTTTTTCCTTAAATGCGTTATAAACACATTTACTTTTTTTTAATTACAATTTGTATGCATTTCATACGTAAAAGAAGTTTAAATCTTGTTTGCTTGGAATAATTTAGTCTTCCAAATTCAAATACAAGTAATAATTTTATCATTTTAAGAGAATTAAAATTTGATGACAAGTTTGTTTCAACAACATTTTATAAAATTTGGTATTCCTACTTTTTTTTATAAAGTTAATACATTGACATATATTAGTATTTGAATATCAGAAATTACAAGTATTTGTAATAAAGGCAAAGGCTTAAAAGAAAGGCACAATTCAAAAATCATATTTTATTAAAAAATTAAATATATTTTTATTAAAGCTATTTTATTTTAAGGCTTATAAAACTAAAACTGTTGTATAGCTATAATTTAATAATATGTAATAAATGTCTTACAATTTGTTCGAAAAGTAACCATTATACAGTTTTCACATATATCACACAAGTTTATCTTGCTTGTATCAAACAGATTGATCATCATGGTTTCCAAAAATAACTTCTTGCCTTTCACAAGAGATTACATTTATATAGTACTGAATCTCTTCAAAAGGAAAGGATTTCCATGCAAATAAGCTTCGTAAATTGGATTCTTTGAATCAGTTGTTCATCAGCCATTGTGAATATTATCGAAACATACTTTGGATAAGAAATTCGATTGTTTCAAACAGCATCTTTTTAGCATCTTTTAATGAAATGTTCGTGCTACAAAATAGCTCCGGAAATTGAATGCAGATTCGAGACAGAAATATAATTAACTCATATTGATAATGGAAATTGAATTATACGGTGCTCAATGCTTGCCAAAATTGTTTGTCTAACTGAATTTTTATAAAATGAATTTAAATAACTTATTTATACATCTACTCAGACTTATATCATTACACGTATGAATTATATTATCAATCAAATAATTACACTTCTTTAAAACAAATATTTTTGTTCAAGTTTTGAGAAGCTCCCAAAGGTTGTGATTCGAGAGAAATTCTGATATATCTTTATGGTTAATTTTTTGCATTACACACAAGTAACAATACATCAGAATAATTTTATCAACATTTAAAAAATAAATTCATGATTTGATTTTAAATAACTTCATTTTGCGTAGTTAAAATTATTACTTATATTTATGCATTGATTTTAAATTTTTTTCACATCAAAATCAGCTTTTTATGTAACAACTGTGAATTGCATTTTCAATTAATAATTGGGCCCATATCTATAATCAAAAATATTATATTTTTACTGAGAAATTACTGAGCAAGTTTTGAGAAATTACTTGAAATATATATTTATTCTATATTTGTATTAGTTTTATACGAAAGCAGAATTTTCTATACATCCCACGGTGAATAAACTAATTTATTTTGTTCAATTTTCTAAATATTAATTTTATTCATTCAGATATTTCATCTTTAATTTAGTATAACATTTCCTTGATAAGATGATATTCCTTGATAACATTATAATATTTCATTATAATTGTTAAGATTTCATAAGTCATAGTATTGAGAATAAAAAAGAAATCTAATTACTTTTTTTAAAATCTGGTAATATGATATTCAATACTGAAACTTTCCTCAATATAAAGAGAAAATCAGAACTTCCTTCCATCTAATAATAAAATGAATAGTAAGTGCCTTTTCTTTATACTATTTTATCGTTTTCTACAAAATGTTAATTTGTAGACTCTTCTAATAAACACTCTATGGAAGAAAAATTATCTCTAATAACATAGCAAATACAAAAATGAATTGAATAATAGCATACATAATATTTTTACATTTTAAATATTTTGTAAAGAAAAGTATTTCAAAATAGGTTTAACATTAAGCATGCCACCCATTCGGTATAATGGTTAGTGACATTGACTACTGGCCTGGGTTCGTATTCCGGAGAAGGCATAGATGTTTGTAAATGTATAGCGCCTTTGCAGCATGGGGGTGCTCCAAATAGATCTCGAGCCACAAGTCTTCTCGTAAGGTTAGTGGAGTTAAAAGAAATTGGGAGGCCCCTGACCACCCCAAGAGCTGCTCTCCTTCAAAATTGGGTGGAACTGAATCAAATCTAGCTGCCACATGCATGGTGGTCAAGCAACAGATAACGACACGTCTTCAATTTAAACCTTTGATATGAGGAATTTCTTGGACCTCAAACTGGCCAATCAGGTGGTCTTAGCTAGAAAAATAACATTAGGCATGGCTTATTTGCGTAATAAGCTTTCATGATACAAACACATAGACACACACATATATATATACATGTTCTTAATATATAAACTTATCTTCCTTTTCCATAACTAATTTAACACTTCTAAATTTATTTTATCGAATACAAAGACTAAAAATGTAATAATTACATTGGGAACTACTTATTATTTTTGAAAAGTAATCAGTTTATTTTTTTCTATACTTATTATGAGTTAATTGGGGCTTGTTAGCGAAGGATTATTACCAATCAATTTTTTTTTATGAAGTGAAAGTAATGCTCGGCTTAGTTTTAATTGGCAGCTATTGAAGAGTGATTAACACACTAGGTTAGAAAATTAATTTCTTTAATCTTGATATTAAATGTATTGAATTTAACGGGAAACAAGGATAAAAACAATTAGAAAACTTAAGTCATTCTTTTTTTAATAAGTAATCATTTCTCTATAGAAAACAAGCGATTTTGTAAATGGAAATTGAAAGAGATATTAATACAAATGAAAATATTAAGATATAATAACTTAAGTATGTTTTTTGTGTATATTATTTTCACAATTTATTCAAACAATTTCCTTCTGTCAAAATCTGTAACAACAGGCAACTCCTCGCAATAGAAATATGGCGTTTCTGTAATAAAATTATTCAAGAATAGCTCTTCACAACTTTGAATGAATTTGATTTGTAAATTATCTCCAGGCTAATAAACTAAAATAAAAAAGATAAGTACTTGAAAATAATACACTATATCTCAATATTATAGAAAGAGAAATGAAATTAGAAGTAAAATATAGCATATATTATTAAAACAGTTGCAATGCTTAGCCATATCAAAAATTAAATGCATTTTTTACCTTACTAAAAAGCATGAAATATTTCATATTATTGTTCTTTAACCCAAGAATACTACCCTTTGAAAAACTTACAGGAATGATACTCATTCGTCTCTCAGACGACATGAGTTTTGGCATACTTAAAATATAATTTAATAGATAACAACATAAACAGTACACTACCTGCAGAGGATTTCAATGGCATTCAATCTTTATGTACGGAAGAAAATACAATTCATTGATTTTCGAAACAGTCTTTACATGTATCAGCATGATGCTCTCCACATATTGCTCTAGAACATAATAAACAAAATTTGCGTTTCATTCTAAGCAACTTATAAGGGCAAAGAACACAAATTTTCATTTTTTTTTAGTTTCCAATTGTTCAGGTGATTCAATGTTTTGCTCCAATTTCAAAAGTTCACAGATAATTAATTGTCCTTGTTGATCGGGACAAAGTTGATACATTTAGACTTTTCTCCATGCATGGCGCAAAGCGATCTTCATTTAGTTTTATCGCAAACTTCCTTTTAGATAAAGCTTTTTCTGATTTGCGAGCCAAATTATGCACATATTTAACGTGTGCATTCACTAAGCCGATATTTACCATGAAATAAAATACGCAAAGAGGCCATCAACGTGTTTTTCTACTGCATGGCATATTGTTGCACATCTAATCTAAAGTGTCCAAGGCTCCTTTTGGGGCATTGTAAAATTCAATTATTTCCCGTTTTCCACTTTCTAAATTTATATTCAGTTTTTCATGGAATGTAGATAGAAGAAAAACATATTTGTTTTGTTCTGTTTTATAAGATAAAAGAGCTTTAGCTTGGTCAAAACAATACATTGAATTTTCTACACTTCGAGATCGCAGTCCTAAGAGTTCAGAAGGAATTTCTCGCTTGTTTTTCCGAATAGTTCCGACAACTGTGAAATGCATTGCATTCTTCAGAAGTTTGTCAGCTTTCCAATTCATCCTCAGAAATAAAATTTTCATCATCACCCAACTCTATTTATTAAAAATTCACGGCTAGCCCCAAAAGTCCATTGTCACACCGATAGTTTCTGAAAGTCTAGAGTTCTAGCCCTAGCATTGTAGTATAGGTATGGTAAATTTGGCATGCACTACACAGAAGAAATTCTTACAGTGCCATTTGCAAACAATTTTAGAGAGCGTTCTTATCTTAAATACATGAAAAAAGTTCATTACAATGTTATCCAACATCATCAATTAATTACCAAAAAATATCCTGCTCACAAAAATTATAGAAATTGAAAGCACAAACTATAAACATGTGTTTGATCGATTTAAGCAAAACTGAACTTTCCGGAAATGAGGCTCACCTATATGTGATGCTCAAAATGGTGTCTTTAAGAAGTAATACACATATGTACACGGGTTAGTTTTTCTCTCTGCACAGTCTTCAATCGGCACAAGGCACACTATCGCATACATCTGTAATACGGCTTCGAAGCTCTTACTGTGTTGATGGAGAGGTTGCATAAACTCTTCTTTTATGCAACCTCACAGAAAAAAGTCCAATGCTTTCAGGCCAAGTGACAACATATTCCATTCAATGCAACCACCATACTCGATGACTTGTTGCTGGAATGTGTCTCGAATGTAATGTGTGACACGTGATACCTTGTGCGGCAGGAAATGATACATTACGGAGTTTACTCAACGACAAATCATCTTGAAAATCAGATAGTACATCTTTCAGTAAGTACAAGTATCAAGATCACCTTAAGTTCTCATAAAATACCGAACCAATCAGTCCATTCTTGAATACTTCTCACTAAACATTAATCGACCAGTGAACTTGATGTCGAATATTGATAGCACATCTAGGATTATTCAGGAGCCAGAAAGGGAAGTTCTGATTATTCTGCATAGTATTACGCGCAAAACATGCCTCATCCATCCATATAGTGTCAGCAATAAACGTTAGCTGGACCACCAAATGGTTCATAATGAAGAAGCGCCAATCATAGCGTCTCTGGTGATCCCTTAAATTAGAGTCTGCTCGAATGTCGGGTGTATTTTACGCCTTCTATTTTGTTTTACTGAACGTGTTTTACTTTACGAAATTGATGATGCTGATTAGCTTCTTCGTACTGTTCTCGTACTGTTTTAGAAAATAAATCGAACTCCAAATTTTTATGCCAGGTGTCGCAGTAAGCACTTTTTTGTACAGCACATGACAATTTTACTATAATTAGACGATATTTTTAGGCCTATAGCTGTAGTCATTCATACATTTTTGGAGTGACATCGGACTTCTGGGCCCACTGTACATACATCTTCGCGTTTTTTCATTATTTATTAAACATTTTAACTAATGTTTTAGACTTTGCATACTCTGATATTTTGACATGTATATCTCACACAAAAATTAAAGCCTGCCTGGTAATTGAGTTTCTGGATTACACTTCTTTTTTTATAATACTTTCAAGACCCTAACAACTAATCATTACTTATCTTTTATTGATTTTCTTACCAAATTTACCAATTCTACCAATTTTAGTATAGTTTACAATTAAATGCTTTGAAACGTTCAACATGTATCATATTTAAGGTACAGTCGATAAAAAAAGGAATATACACCCTTATTAGCTTTCAGAAATTTCATCCCCATAGGTAAAATTATTTAGGTATAAGTTATGTATATTATGATGCTGTTAGTTAACATAGATTTGAACTCCTAAAATGGGTTTTCACTTTATCGATGCTGAATTTTTTTTTACGTTTCTGATTCATCATGGTGCGAATAACGAGAATTCCAATTTCAAAAAATTCGGCTGAATTTTTTTTTTTTACTTAACCCGTGGTCACTCGCGCCTGTTTTTGCTACCATAGTTACTCGCGGGGGTAGAGAACACACAACACTTTTAACACGTGTATTTAAGTATGAAAAAAAATTAAGTCAATTATGATACATATTTATAAAGTAACAGATGTTTTTTGTATTATGCAAATGAAATTATTAAATTTATTTCATACAGATAAAACTAACATTAATTTAAACTAAACCTACAAAATTTTCATTTTAAAGCACATATAATTTTATATTTTTTTCATAAACCACAAATAAAACGTATATACCAGTAATAAACTTACTTTGTAATTAATGTTAATGGTAGTAGAAAGTAGAAAATAAATATTTTTATCATTTTCTAAACATTCAGAGCATACGGTATTCATATGGTTTAAGCATATATTTTTCTTACATTGAAGTCAAAATGAATTGGTTTTTACATCTTTTACACGTGAACAAACAGTGCAGAGCCCCTTTTTTGGCAAATCAATTCTCTTTTTAGTATCTTCTGTGTCAGTAAAGCTTATTTTGTGCTTTTTTTCCATTATTTGTTTTCGTCAATTTTTTTGTTGTTTTTTACTGACAAGTGTCTTCCAATTCTTGTGCTGTATCCGTGGGATGAAAAGATTGCTCAATATGGTGATCTTCTGAAATTACACAGTTTTCGAAATCACTTAGTTCATCCTCAGAATCTGTCAATACAGTACCTAATAGATGACAGAGTCGCTGTGGTTGCCTCTCCCATGGAATTTTTCCATAATTTCTGAAATGTGTTTTAAAAAATTTTAACAAAAATTTATATTTTACAATTATTTTTAAGTTTTATATTTTTTTTATACTAGAATTATTGAAATTTTAAATAAAATATACACGCATATTCAAAAATTTGAAAAATAATATAAATGAAAGAGTAAAACTTACCCTATTTTTTAGATGCTTCGAGTACGAAAATATAACTCAATTGCTCGCGGGGAGCTCTCAGCACCCCAGATAAAATTTTGAAGGTCATTACCTTCCAATCGTCCGAGCGAGAGTGATTGCATCAGGCCTGAAGTTTCAATGACCTAAAATGTGCAGCTACAGAAAAATTCGTGGTTCTGCGCATTCTTTTCAGAATCCTAGAAAGTTATTCTTGTTGCTGGTACAAACACCCCGCACGAGTAATCGCGGGTTAAGGAGACAAAATTGTAGGTTCCTTAAAGTTAAATAAACATTTCAAGTATTTAAGAATAATAAAAAAAATTATATTTAGCACTTTTTGAAGTTTTTTTTTAAATTTCAATCGATAAATATTTTCGCTGACAATAGTAGAAATACTCAAGAAAAAATAAGAATATCATTGTTATAAGACACAATAAATATTTAAAAAAACTAACAAAAGAGCTCATGTTTGCCTAATATTATCGGTATTAAGAAATCTGGAATTCTAAGCATTTATGACTCACGACGTGTGACATAAGAAAACCAGACTAAGATTGTATTTTGTAAAAAGAGTGGAGTTAGCGACAATTGTTTTGGTGTCGTCATCCGATACACATCCTCCATCCATGTAGCCAGTTACGATTTAACAGATCACTGAAGGTGGAAGTACTACATCTTTGAGTGAACACATACATCTGCTTCCCGCTAGAAAAATGTCTTATATCAAAACTAAACAGTGAATCAACATTAAGTTTCTAGTGATACATAAGAAATCGACCATAGAAACATTTCAAATGTTATTTGAGGCTTGTTGAGATAAGACTTTATCTCGTGTATGTGTGTTAAAATGGTATAAGCGGTTTTCAGGGAGAAGGGGCAGTATGGAAGATGATGAACATGCTGAGTCTCCGAGGACAGTGATTACAGACCAAAACATTGCAAAAGTTCGTGATGTGATCCGGGATGACCTAAGATTAAGTGGTTATGCAGTGACAGAGTTTGTTAACTTGGATAGGAAAGCTGTTCGGCGCATTTCACTGAAGAATTACTCATGAGGAAGAATGATACGAAATTTTTTCCAAAAGTTCTGCCCGATAACCAAAAACATAGTACCATAAACCACGTGTATGGACTAGTTAGAACACATTGCAAACAAGCCAACTTTATTATAATCTGTTGTAACATGTGATAAGACATGGATTCTTACCTGTGACGCAGAAAGTAAGCGCCAGTCATGCATTAGAAGTCTCCAGGATCCTTAAGACCCAAAAAAGCACGCATGTCGAAACCAAAATTCAAGGCGATGTTAATTATCATTTTGGAATTAAGGGGTCTGGCACATGTTAAATTGCCGAAGTTCATGTACCTTTTTCTCAGAAGCTACTTACTTCTCGTGAATAAAAAATTTACAGTAGATTATGTGTACTAGCAATAACACTTTAACGAAGAGTTTTGTCTTTTTGTGTAAAATTAAATTAATTATGAGTTTTTAAAAAATTGTCCAATTTTCCAACCTAAAATTTAGTTTAGAAAAGTCATATCTGGAACAGTTTGTTATTTATATATCTAATTCCCTCCATTAAAATGCGTAAACATGTTAAAAGTCTACTCACTGAAAATTTGAGGATTATATGATTATTAGTTTTTGAGAAATGGTACATCAAGTGAAATATAATACATTTTGAGAAAAAAAGTCTTTAAAGTAAAATTTTTCAATTTTTTGAGCATTTACTGTTTTTAGTACCTTCCAGAAGCATATTAAGCATTTGTTTTACTCTCTGCTCATACAAAAAAACCTTTTAATTTTCTTTTTAACAATTGTGCCTTTTTGGGGATCTCAAGATGCTTTCGTTCGTCTACACGAATCATACGTGTATCTAGTTTTTTGAAGCATGGCATACATTTATAACTTGGTTCAATATCACAATGTTTTAAGATCATTAATTTTGCTATATGACTCATATTGAACTGTAAAATAGACATATTTATTACTAATTTTAGATTTTTTTAATTCCACAAAGTACATCTTGAAATCATTGACGGTGGTCATTTGGTGTTATTAACTGACTCATTTGGGTCCTGGGCCTTTCCATCTAAACACTTTTTAATAACATACGATCATCTAGATCTCTAAAAATTGGCTTCATAATATTCATTGTTGTGTATGTGTTTATGATCATAGTGCCTTTCGTTACATTCAGCTTCTATCTTTAGAAACTTGCATCAGACATTTGTAATCGGAAGACACGATCCATGTTGAGGGCTCTCGTTTTTAGACAAAAGATGAAAATAAACTGCCCCAACAGCAGTTTTCATGCTGTGTAGATCATTGATGTTATTTCTAACAGCCACACCAAAATACCTTTGAATTTTTGATATTAAAAAGTCAGTGAATCGGTTACTACCTCTTAGGTTTTTTCCATCACTTAACATTTTTTTCCGCTGCTTTGCTTTTAAGATCCAAAATACAGTGTACCCATAAACTTTTGGATAAGCCAATACACTCTAATTTTTCCACTTGAACATCACATGGATTCGCGCTCATCAGAAATTTATACAAGGGGAAACACAGGTGCTCCGAGCAGGACTCATTTGATGCGCGTCAAGGAGTAGCTTCATTTAAAATAATAATAAAAGTACTTCTAATTATGGTATTTTCTCATATCATATATCATTTTAAACAAAAATATTTGGACTTTTAGAAAATGTAAAAAAGTGAAAATCGATAAACATTTGAAAATGCATGTGCTGGACCGCCTTAATGAAATTTAAATGATGGAGTGGGTTCTCAGTGGTCAGACCGTTAATCAACACTACTACGTTGAAGTACTAACAAACTTCGACAATAAAGTAGGAAAAACAGGACACAGCTGTGGAGTGATGGATAACTGGTGCACCCCGACATTGCACCTGTTCACACTGCACTATCTGTCAAGCAGTTTCTCACCAGCAAAACCATTACTACGATGGAGCAGCCTCCTTATTCACCTGATTTGCCACCATGAGACTTATTTTTTTCCCTGCAGTTAAATCGTGCTTAAATCGAACCCATTTTACCTCAATTGCAGAGGTTCAGGCAAAAATGGAGAATCTCCTGAAGGGCCTTCCAAGAGCCTCATTCCAAAACTGTTACCTGCAATGGAAACACCGAATTCAGAGGTGAGTGAATGCTGAAGGGGACTACTATGAAAGTGATAAAGTCACAAATAATTGAATCTTTAAATACAAGGATTTATTCGATCAGTCTCGTTTATTTTGTATTACACCTCGCACATATACATATTCCATGTTAATGATTCAACCACAAACATTCGTTATACTCTATATTGTAATATAAAAGAGATTACGAACTTTTTTATCTTTGTAATCCTATATAAAATATATTTTCCCATATGATATTGTCCTTATGACGCCAATATTATGCTTATCTGAAAAAAATGTAACATAACCAAAGCATCCTGATTTTGCATAATGAAAAAAGAACAACTCATTTTTTTTAAAAAAAGAGTTCTACTTCAAATTTTGGAAAAAAGAAAATTAATGTGTTTCAGTTATAATATGACACCGTTTTCTTTTTCATACTTTGACGTAAAAATATTTTATATAATCTCATTTGTTTATTGTGTGACGGATCTATACGCGTCCTTCCAATAACCCTCTTAGGAAATTTTGGGCTATGAATGAAAACATTCATTTCCGAAGAAGAATTCATGATATGCAGATTAGATCAGAATATATAGTTTAGGTTAGCTGCTTGATAGACAGATAATGAAAATGGATGATTAGATTAACTTTCCTGAAGATTGAAATACCAGAGGAGCCGTCGATAATAAGGAACATCTACAGAGTAGGTATCAGTTATACTGATGGCGCGTTTCAAGCTTTAAATTGTTAAATAGATTTAAGTGACAATCGGTCACATAGCTACAGTGTAAATGAAATATTAAAGTAAGGCATTGATCCACAAAAGGTGGATCAATTACTTAGAAGTGTTCTCCGAATTAGCGACTCTCGTAGCAAAACACCTGTTCTTTTCTGGGAAACATTTCATCCTATTATTAATTGAATTTTGTCTGTGATAATCAGTGTGCTGGATAAATAATTAAAAGGTATCATGTCGAGCTGTCCTTCACCTCCCATACAATTAGCCGGGTCCTACAATAGGTGCAGAGGGTTACAAATGTTCCCTTTAATTGGCTCCTCACTAAGTCATGTCGTAAAACCTTTCTTTAAAGACATTTTAAATAATTGGTGACGTCATTCGTAAATAATTATTCGATGTCCGCTTTTGTGTATTGACTAATTCTCTCAATACACAGCTGACTGGTTCAGAGAAAGGTTAATATGATCACATATAGAGAGAATAACAATTCCTAGAAAAGTTTAAGGTATCCGACTACTTGCGACAACTTTTTAAAAAAAATGGAGATATTGGAATTTTTGGTGGTTTCTAGATTTGTATAAAGCATTTTAGGAAAACTATGCTAAAATTAAGAAGAGAAAAATAAATTATTATTACTAAAATAGGAAAAAAATTGGTAAATATTTACAAAAAATAACATATTTAAACAAGGCCGATTATGTACCAAAAGTTTATGAACAAATGTTCAATTTTTTAATTTTGATATGTTGCTATGTTATTCATTTTTGAAATGACCAACAGGATAAGAGATGTTTTTACTTTTACTAAAATTAGAGCACTTTATCTTAGTTATTATATGAAATTGCTTAAAAAAGCAGTGATTATATTAACATAAGGGACTGTAAATTTTGTAATAAAACAGTGATTGATAAATCTGAAGGTCTAGTATCCGATTAGTTAAAAATGTCAATTTTGATAAAAAATACGATTTTTATTTTTTTGCTAAAAATTAAAATTTAAACGTTTTGCTAACTTAAACTGTTTTTGTTTTGTTTGTACGATAATTAGAAAAAAAGTTAAAACAATTTTAAAACAAGTCACACTCATCAAAAACAACCGGAAGTTGCAATTTCGAAACCGGAAGTCGTATTCTGCATTCGTATTTAGTGTATTTTTATGCAAATTTTCATTTGAAATAGAATAATTTTACTTGCAGAATCATCTATCTTTTAGCCCCATCATGTTAATATTGAATTTGGTTTAAGAAAAGTAGCAGCGATTATTCTGTTTCCATTTGAAAGTATTGTTTGCTTACGTTTTTGCTGTGGCTTTCTCGAATCATTTTGCTGAAATTATTTCTGGTTTTCTCAATTATTTAACATTTATAATATTTAAATGTTACGTAAAATAATCTGCTTTTTATTTAAGATGAAAAATCAAAAGAATAAATCTCGTTCACAAAAACAAACATTTACTGGCAATCGTTACACCGAACGAAACAAGCCGTTGGATGTATCAACTGTTAGTGAGCAGAAGTTGAGTTCTACATCTGTCTCTATAGAAAATATTGCATCTAAAGATGATAAAGTGTCAGGACATCGAATCTTTGATGTGAAAATACTTCAAAGTGTGTACAGTTTGTGTTGTCCCTCCAGTTTGACTGTGAATCTTCAGTTGACAAAAGATCCGATTTTGGGCTTATCTACAGGTATGACTTTGAAGTGCAAAAACTGTATGTTTGTTCACGTTTATCAAACAACAAGAAAAACAATCAAATGAACCACATAAATTTGCAATTTATGTGGGGAATGAGGATATTTGGAAGGGGTCATTCATCTTCAAAGAAACTGTGTGCTAGATTAAACGTTTCTTCATTATCAAAGGCTGCATACAGGTCTTTTGAAAAAAATTATTGAATGTTGCTTCTGTAGTATCAAAAAATGTTATGACTGAAGCTGCTGATGGAGTTCAAAAACTAAAAAACACTTCTTCAGATGTTGCGAAATGTGGTGTTCCAGTTGATGGTACATGGGAAACATGAGGCTATTCGTCATTGAATGGTTGTGTCGCTGCTTTATCAATTGACACAGGCAAAGTTCTGGATGTTGTGTTCCAACCCCAGGGTCTCATCACCCACCAGGCCATGTGTGTTCCCCTCCCTTGCGTGAGGGGAGAAACCGCTCAACTCCCCACCGAGGGAGTATTAGCTGTAATCTTTAACCTTTTCCTCACTACTCACGTGGGGAACTTTACCCTTGTATGTATACACTACCCTTGTATGTTTAACGTCGAGTGCTCGTAATTAAAATTACTGTTCCGGTGAGCTTCGCAGCAATTATTTGTTTTTTCTCTTAACTTTATTATCAAAAGAACTTGCTATTTATATAGAGAAATTCTATTTCCCACACTGGATATACAACTAATGTCGAAGTGGTGCAGAATATGTAATAGATCAAAAGGTTTTCTAGGAAAATGTAAATGTGTGAGCAAACACCAATGCTCGTGCATTCATCAGAAATCAGCTGGAAGCATGGAGCCTGTCGGTGCATATAGATTGTTCTAGCGTTCTCGTGAAACCAGGAAACTTCAAAATGTGGAATTTTATGGTGATATTGGTCCAAAGAGTCATTTAGCTGTCAAAGATATTTACGGAATTGACAGTGTCACAAAATACGAGTTTATAGGTCACATCAAAAGAGAGTGGGCAGCAAATTGAGAATCTTAAAAACTAAGGAAAATGGACTTGGGGGTAAGGGCAAACTTTCCGACACACTAATTGACAAAATTCAAAATTATTATGGGATTTCAATTAGGAGCAACATTGGTGATTTGGAAGAAATGCAAGGGGCTGCGATTGCAGCCTTTTACGATTGTTGTTCCAGTGAAAGTAATCCCATGCATGTCCAGCGTCCAGTGAGATCCGAGAGCTGGTGTGCCTACCAGCGAGCACAATCTGCTGGTAAAGTGTTTTTAGACAAACATGCTGGTCTTCCGAAGAATGTAATAAATAAAATAAAACCCACTTATCTTCAGCTATGTGACCAAAACCTTTTGATGAAATGCCTTAACGAGAATACTCAGAATGCAAACATTTTCCTTGGGATCTCATATAGCAATAATATACTTTAACAAAAGTTTTACGGGCTATTGTCAGAGTTAGAGGCCCTAGACATAGAAATTGGGCCCTACACTATACGAGGCTTTGCAGCAGTCGATAAAACTCGTATCGAGGACTCAAAAGGACACTCTTTGCTTTGTACGAATATAACCAGGAAAAAAATTCGAGCTCTTAAAAAGAGAAAAATTTTGAATGCTGAGAAATATGAAGGTGCCACTTATAAATCTGGGGGCTTTTTATTAATTTTTTCTATTTTTAAAATAATTATGTCTTTTTAAATTCATTAAATGTGTTTTTCTCAAAACTGTTTTTTTGTTGAAATGTCATAATTTCAAACATCACATCTGAAAATATAATGAAGGTACATAAGTGAAGATTTGTACAATTTAGTACAAGTTTGAATATATGTTCAAGAGAATGACCTAAAATCTTAGTAAAATAATAATAATTGGTATTATTATTGCTCATATTTTTATTAAGAATTAGAAAAAATTTGTCGGAACGTCATATAGTAAGTTCTATTCATTATAACTTTTGACTTAAATTAAAAAACTTAAATATTTAGGTCATTCTCTAGCTAGATAGTTAAGAAGTATATTGCAATAAAAAACATTTAAATATGTAGATTTTTTACAAAGCAGGAGTGTTTGAAAAAATACTAAAATTTTATTAAAATTTCTTTTAAAAAATTTTAATATATTAAAAAGTATGTTGTTCCAATATTTAATTTTAACTTAAATTTTGTTTATTATTAAGAAATATGAATCTTATAATGCAATAAAATTGTAACATTTTGCAATTTTTGATAAAAAGTTCTTCGAACGTAGTCGGATACCTTAACACACTACTATTACGCAGAAAGTACCCAAAGAAATTAGTTAATTATTTTAATTTTTTTTTTAGCAATCGTCTGAGTATTTAAAAAAAACACAATCCGAGCAAATGTGGAATCTAGAGTTTTATTTAAAAGTTTAACCACACATATGTTAAAACAGTACAAGGACTCCCAAGTAATTTTAAGATAATATGTACGATATAAGTCTCAATAATTAACTCACGTATTTAAATTTAAGTAAGTTTATTTTAGCATATTTTTATAAACTGAATTTTAACAAAAGTTCTTAATTAAATGCTATAACTTTTTCTTTTACTTTGTAACATTTAAATAAACTCATTAGTTCACTATAAATTATTTAAATTTTGTTTTCCTTCGAACAATTATTTCATTGACTTTATTTAAAGAACTTAATTCTTTTAAATTTTGGAGTTGCTAATCGTTAATGAGTTTTTATTTTATCAGTCTTATATCCAATAGTATAACTTCCTTTTAGAACTCTCAAAAGACTTAAAATTTGTTTTTAAAATCACAGTAGAAGCTCAAACAATAGTAAAAGTAAGGTAGAGTATTGAATTCCTTTCTTGGGTTGGTTGTTATTTGTCTTAAAAAAATATTTGTCATGTTTTCGTGAGAATGAAAAGAAAAGGCACTAATTGCTTCTTAGAATTCAAAACTAGTGACAACTTTGCTAAATAGGGAAGAAAGTGAACGTGGGAGTTGAAGTAATTAAGTTTGTATGCCCACATTTCTTCTGTCATGATCAATAGAGTTATTTATTTTTCAGTTCCAAATGAAAATCGCGAAACAAACATTGACATCTCGTAATTAAAAGTATATGAATAAAACAGGAAATTTCCTGCAGTTGAAAGTGTAGTAATTTTGCTTTTTATCCCGATGCATAATATTTTGTAAAATTTAAACGTTATAAAATTTTATTTTTGTGAGACTTAGGTTTTAGTGTGCATTACGTCTGTTTTAAAGTGTTAAAATAGTTTCTAAAATGACATTTATAGTTTAAAAATGCTTCCTCTTACTATTTAAATCGAGTAAAAGAGTAATACACACTCACAAACTTTTGTGAAATAATAGAAATTCCATAACAATTGAATGTGGCATTAAGGTATCCGACTACTAACGACAACTTTTTTTTAAAAAAAATGGAGATATGGGTAGTTTTCTTTGTTTTTATATTTATTTAGTATAATTTAAGGAAAATATGCTAAAATTAAGAAGAGAAAAATAAATTATTATTACTAAAATGAGAAAAATGGGGAAAAAATTACAAAAAAATAAATAAATAAATAAATAACAGAAACGCGGCCCATTCTGTACCAAAAGTTTATGATCAAATTTTCAATTCCAATGTGTTGCTATGTTATTCATTTTTGAAATGACCATCAGATAAAAGATATTTTAATTTTTACAATAACTAGAGCACATTATCTTAGTTATTACATGAAATTGTTTAAAAAAAAACAGTTATTATATTAACATAAGGAACTATAAATTTTGTAATAAAACAGTGATTGATACATCTGAAAGTTAAAACACTTCTATTATTATACAGAACATATACAAAAAATTTCATTTAATATTTTCAAAACTGTTTGAGCAATCGCTGTCCCCGTTTGATCATATAAAAAAACCACATTTCGAGTGAAACACATTTTAATGTATAACATCTTTCTTAAAGAAATGGCACCTGCTTTTACTAAAACACTTGTAGTTTTTGTTCTAGTGAACGGAAAATAATAAACTTTGTATTTTTAAAACGCTAATAAGATGATCTATAAAATAACATTACAAAAAAATTGTCAATTTTTTTTTGCAAAATTTCCAATTTTAGGGCAGTTGGATACCTTAAAGCTGCAACACCAAAAAGGAATGGATTAATTAGAAAGGCGTTATCCTCATGAAAATTGCATTCCCAAAAAATCGGAAATGTGCCTTGGTGCCAAACACCATCCTCGTAATGTTGTACTATTATAGTTCCCGCTGAATGCGAGCTAAAGGTGTTCTGCTATCACACTCGGTAGCATCTCATGGTATTCTACAGATGTGACCGCATAGGACCTATCACCACGTTTGCGCCATTTACGTACACAATGACTATCATTCAATGATCGAAACATGATTTGTCTGAGAGCATGTACTAAATTTTTTCATCGTTCAGGTTACTTTAGTACAGCACCATTTAAAACGAAGTCGTTTTTACTGCAGTAGTGTTTTTACAAAACGTCATGAGTGTCAGAAACAAGCAACCAATCGAAGGGTAATAGTTTTGTTAGATATTGAAATTTCAAGTGAGACCTGCATATATTACAAAATGACGCAAACGAAGCTGACGAAGCCATTTCCACTTGTGGCGGGATATGTCGATCCACGAGTGCTAAAGACATACTGGCAGTCCATGCACATCTCAAACTCACTATATTTTCTTGTCTCAACAATATTTTCCCCATTCGGTGCCCCATAAACGCGTCTAGATAGGCATCGGATGAAATTTGGCGTAAAGAATAAAATGTATTTTAATAAATTTCATCATATATCCAGTAAACTTGATATAAATTGAGAAAATTACTAAAAGTTTCACACATGAGGGACAAAAGAAAGTAGAGTAGAACGCTGTTTATCAGAATCAATTGGGATCGGACACCGTTCGGATACACGATTGTTCGGATAACCGGAAACCGAATGAGATCCATGCAGTATGTGAAACTGGACACTGTACAAATATTGAAAATCATCACATGTGGGAAAAGTGGTTGAAGAAAAAGCAAAATAGGTGCAAAATGTCGCAATTTTACTTTGATTGGGGAAACTTATCACTATTTTTTCGCTCTACCATTGTACACCTTCGTTTTTTTCACTGCAAGGTCTCTACTCTATTCAGCAGCAGTAGTTGAGTAGGACAGCACTCTGATTGTTTGTTCTACCACTCCATAGCTGTGTCTCTAACGCAAAAAAACGTGTCAGCATTTGATGGACCCTTATTACTTTCGTTGTTATTGTTCTCGTCTTCATCCGTTTCATCGTCGACGGGGTCAGATTCTTCTTGCACGCATGTCACAATCTCGTCTTTATTTAGCATTTGAAATCCACAGTCTTCCGCATCGCATGGCATCCGGGTTTCTACATCAACGGAACTCAACAAAAGAGCACGTTTATACCTCCTCACTTGGAAACAAACTGACCTAATAGGCAGCGCAGATGTTTACCAAATCACACAACTGAAATTCTTCAAAATCCCTCACCTTGGGGTTTCCCGTCACTTTTGGCCTCACACGAAACAACTGTTGAGCATTGCCCTGTTCGAAAACGTATCCGGACTTTGGTTCGGATATATGACGCTCCGGATAATAAATGTTCGGATAAACGACGTTCTACTGTAGTTATAAATTACATAAGTCAAGGCTAGAAATATTAACAAGTGTAAGCTAGGTAATGTAACAGATACTTTATTATTAGTAACTGACTTCAGTTTTTATTTTGAATTAAGATATTTTTCTTAGAATTCTCTTTAGAATATTTTTCTTTTAGAATTAAGTCATTTAATTTTGAATTGTTTGGTTTTATATTGCATTTATTTCTCTATTTTCAACTGCTTCACTAGTGTTTTTTTAAGATAAACGTTTTTATACTTTAAAAGTTGAGATCAAATAAGATATTAATTGTTTGGGGGGGGGGTGAACTATGTTGTTATGACTATCTGATTCTTTTGTGTAAGTATTAATTCATTAAATAAAAAACTTCACTTTATAAAAGTAAAACTTTTGCCATCAGGTTTTTCTTCATTTCATCTTTATTAAGTCAAATGTGTTTCTCAGTTTTTATTTATTTTTTGCTGTGTTTGAAATTTTAAAAAGCATTTTTCTTTTAATTATTTTATAAAATTTATTTAAATGCAATAATTGATATTTTTGGTATGTTCTAGGTGATGTACTTAAGCAAGGCATTTTTAAAATAACAGCCGTTTTTCAATGCGTTTAACCGTTAAATATACTTAACAAACAAAAACAAAAAAAAGATATTGCGATTATATAAGTTTTAGTAAAAACTAAATACGCTTCCACTATTCAAAATGGGATATTTACAAATAAATAGTCATTGGGCTATCAGTATAGTGTTATAAATTTTTAATTTAGACAAGTATTTTATACTTCAATGTTAATATCATTCAAACCCTACTAATTATTGCAATCATCAACGACTATTCATTGAGTCGAATAATGCGTCAACTTATTTATAGTATAGTAGTTGTCAATATTTTATTTCTTAAGGTTATCACAACATGCCATGTAAATGAAAAATTTTCAAAATGCAGAGTATTTCAGAGTGTTTAATCCCATTCAAACATTTGACAAAAATAAAGAAATATATAAATGTAAATGTAAGCAAGCCAAATCTTCCCTGGTAAATGGAGCCAAGAATATAGTAAAAATTTACAAAACTTTAAGAAAGGAAAATATAAATCGAATATAATAGAGAGTTTGAAATTCAAACACAAATCCAGAGATTTTGCAAGTCAGATATCGAAAATGAAATTTCACTTTTAAAAACGTAACATTCAAAAACAAGTTTTCTGTTTGAAGAGTGGACAGGAATTTACAATCCCTGTAGATCCCTTTAACAGACTAAACTTAAAAACAGAATATTTTACTTCTTATTCATTTCTTCTTATACTAAATATTTCACGCATATGTCAAAAAAAGTTCTCTTTTTCTCCACTTCTTATTACAAAACACTTTGTCACTAAGGGACTGTTCGGAAAATCAGCATATATCGGGTTTGAGAAAACCGATATATCGAATAATCCAAAATCGTATAGGAACGGAATGAATCAAAATTTGATGAATGATGTGATGGAATATATGATTCCACGTTACATATATAAATAACCAGTTTCTTCAGACTTTTTTATTTATACCTTAGCCAGGGTTTGCTTAAATATTAACTACATTGAAGAATATGATTAATTTAACTAATGTTAAACTGAGTAATGCTAGATGTAGAATCAAAATCTGAGCCTTTCATAACACAAAGTTTACGTTAAGGAGATTCCCCGCTTGCCTGCTATTGAACATAGTATTAAGAAATTGCATTAGAGACAGCAGACCAATGACGCATATTGTGGAATAAGTCGCAATAATTTTTGACCTACACAGATGATATAGGTATTATTGGAATGTCGAAAAGGGCAGTCAATGCGGCATTTTCAGCTCTTGAATATTTTACCTCAAATACGGGCCACACTGTCAATGAGGATAAAACGAAATTTATGGAAATCTCATCCTTCATGGTGCATTATTCTAACCCTTTGATTATAAATGATTACACATTCGAAAAAAAGGGATAAATTTAAATACCTTGGCACAATAATTAATGTACAAATATACTAAGAGCAGAAGTTGATAGCAGAATCAAAATGACTTATAAGAGCTTCTGCGTTCACAGAAGACAGTTAAAACCTAATTTAGTCAGCTGAAAAACTAAATTAAGAACTTACAAAACACTAGTATTACTTGTATTGCTTTATGCAAGTGAAACATGAACCTTAAGCAATGACATAACACTCTTACTGAATATTTTTGAGAGAAAAATATCAGAGCTATCTTTGTGTCCCAGTGTAAGAAGGAGGACGGTGGAGAACCAGAAAAAACTTTGTACTGTATAGGCTTTATCGCGTACAAATAATACGTCATCAGTAGTAATAGAGGCTTGCTCATATTTGGAGAAGCTTGGAAGATAATTCCATTAAGATCTTGCCATTTAAAAAACCGTCAGGAACCCCAGCTAATGATAATCAACAACTGCATGGATGAATGACATAGAAAAAGACTAAAATACATGGAAAATTAAAAAAAAAACGCAGAGGAGTCACTACAAATAGAAGACGCTGGAGAGAGCACGTGGTTAAGGCAACCAAGGCCTATAAAGGGCTGTTTTGCTTCTGAAGAAAAATAAAGAATTAGAGGTTTGGAATTATTATTGTAATAAATTGTTCTAGAGTAAAAATTATATAAACATTGAATTATTTTTTCAAATTTCTTTATAACTGGGGAAAATGTGTCGTGGTAACCATCGAAAACAAAGTTGATATCTCTTAAGATTCCGGTTCTGAAAAATCTATGATAGAACATAATGGGGTAAAGGCTGTCACTGACATAATAGATGTTGGATACAAATAAACTATGAATTCAATTTATAAATCAAGTAACTTTAGTTCATGTTAAAATGTCTACACATTTAAAAAATACTAAATAATCAAAGCACTGTTCTTACTAGATCGAAGTGACAGGGATGCTGACTAACTAGAAGAAAATTCATCCCATATGAAGCTCTAAAATTATGTCTGTTAATAAACTGTCAAAGACTTCTAGCAAAAAGAACACTGGAACAGATCGGAGTAAGTTCTTTAATACTGGATGAATCTCTCTTTTCTCTCGAATATCACTATAATCCTCTTCGCTTTTACAGTTTGCTTTATAAACAATCTCCTTAACATATCACGTTTCTTCCGGAAGATGTCATACGCAAAGCTTACAATAATGTAAAATAAAACACCAAGTTAGCTGCAAAAATAGCATGCAGCAATCTATGTTTCCATTGTAAACGTAGTTTAAGATAAATCAATTGTACTCATCTTAAAATTACGTTTAAAATCTTTCAGTCTAGTCACTAGCTTAAAATTACTAACCTCCTTAATGGAACACATATATGATCCCAAACCTGCGCTTCTAAAAATTACAACCTGAAAAAGAAACAACAATGCGAATTATTCCTTTTAAAATTCCAAAAACAGTATTCCCTTAGACAAAGTAAAGATAATTTATCATGATTGGAAAAAAAAATTGTTGGGTTTTCTACGATCTGTTGACTCTATAAAAAATTGAGCCCAAGTAACTTGTATAAATATCTATGAAGCATAAGACAACACTTAGTTTGGATTTTTTTTATCCATCTCATGCATTAAAGCTGCTTGAATACTACTTAAGATTGAGCTCATAATTTTGAATTCTGAATATTGGTGTGGAGTGGAAAAATTGAGAACATAGTGCCAGCTCATGTGCCGTCCTCTTTACTTGTCCGTGGTTCAAAATAACGATGATAGTTGTCAATACACATTGCTCGTTCTGTGTACGCATACGTATATATATCGGGCAGTTACCTGTATATTTGTATTATGTAGTTTTGCTTCAAAAACAAAAAAAAATGTAAACTTTTTAAATGTAAACTTTTGTTTAAAATGTAAACTTTTATTTTTTTTCTGTAAGAACTAGACGTGGCAGAGGTTGTTACCTGAATAATAGATATGTAGCTCTAAATCTTTTTAGGGTAAGCTCGGTTCATTTGGGTATTCTGCCAATATCCATGACAATGCTTACGACGTTAATAAAATTTTAATCAACTTAAAGGAAATGATGGGGAATATTCATGATTTAGCAACTTAATCTACAAATTTCTGTATCATATTTATGTGAGTATTTTGATATATTTAACATCCTTTGCATGATGGATCTTCAGCATTAATACTTAACCACAGGCCTCAACAGTAGAAGTTCGAGTTCTCGACAGTGATCCCTAATCTATGCGCGCCCAACATTGGAAGTCAAACTTGGTTTTTTTGCTAACATTCATTCCATAGTTGTCCGTATAGCTGTTGTCATTTTCAAATTATTTGCCAGGACTCAAAAACTATCACGTTTGAAAAAGATATCTTAATTTGCTTTAAAACACATAATGTGGTTCAAGCCCATCAAAATACAATTGCAAGCTGTATTTGTAATCATAAACTCCAATGTATTTACTTCAAAGTAAGTAAAACATGGAAGTCTGACGTTCTACAGATTTAAAATGTGCATATCTTGTCATAGAGCTATCAGTGTTACATTAATATGAAATTTTCTCTGACTACACCCGAACATTGACATGCAGAAAATACTTAACATTTAGATCAATTTCTATATAAACATATTTGATTATAAACGTACAATTACAAGTCACCGATATAGCAACATTTTCATATTTTTTTCACCATTTGGAAGAAATCTTAATGTTTAAACTTCCATTAAAAGTAAACAAATAACTTTATTAGGGGCCTTACAAAATTTTCAATTTAAAATCAGAATTCTAGACATAAAAAATGCTTACTCTGTGAATTATTTGAAAAGAAACCAAAACAAAAAATAATGTAGCTTCTTTTTTGGGTAGCAGCATCACGTTATGCCAACTATAAACTAAAAATGCAAGAAAAATAATTCTATTAAACCAATTATATGACCTTACTTGTCTTCAGATTGAGGAAGTATTTCCAAGTAAACTGTTCGTTATCCTGGATGATTTAAAGCTCCAAACCTTTCCTGCAAATTTTTCTTTGTGCTTCTGAGCTGAGTTTCAAAAATATGAATGGAAATTGTTTTTTTGCTTAAAAGGATTTGCTGATCATGTTCGTTTCCTGGTTCTGTTTGAGTAGTCTGCTTCCACGAAAAAATTTTCAAGTCACTTTGCTAGAGGTTTGGATTGATTCAATAGTCATGTGGGCCAATTGACTCTTTCTGGAAGATGAGTTCATAAATTTCTATGAATTTATACTCAGGCTCTTTATTTCAATTACATCTCTCCCCCCTGTTTCTTTTGTAACCGCGGTGTTCATGTAATCCTTCTTATAATTTTCATCAAATAAGTTTTTCAAATTCCCAATATCTTATTCACGTTTGAAAACTGCAGTGATGAGATATTTAGGATGCAACCAATCAAAATATTGAATTACATTACGTCCAAATTTAGTAAAAATATATTTAAACTTTAAGAATATTTTAAACTGAAGTTAACCGAAGAATAAGTTTCGAGGGCTGAAAATAATCTAATGAAAAAAGAAGAAGAATGAGTAATATTACATTTAATCTAGTAGTTCATAGATTTTCATTTTGTAAATAAATAACAGCTCTTAGTAAACACACTGAGTATTTTTCTTTATATTAATTTAAGCATTGTATTATTCTCTTTAATTCACTATGTCAATTACATTATGTCCAAATTATGTTATGTAATATTACATTATGTTTAAATTTAGTAAAAATATCTAAAAACTTGAAGAATATTTTAAACTGAAGAAAACCGAACAATAAGTTTCGGGGTTGAAAAAATTTAATGAAAAAAGAAGAATAAGGAGTAATATTACATTTAATCTAATAGTAGATAGATTTTCATTTTGTAAATGAAATAACAGCTCTTCGTAAACACACTGAGTTTCTTTCTTTATATTAATTGAAGTATTGTTATCATCTTTAATGCACAGTGTCTAAAATCTTATTAATATAAAAGTTGTTTTATAAAAGTAAAATATTTTTCTCAAAACACATTTAACTTTTAATTACTTCAGGAATGATACCTCTTTCGATAATTGGTTGTGTTCCAAATTGACGTTAGCTACCGAAGAGCTTATCTTTAGCTTAAAGAGACTTTCCTTTATTGATCTTTCTGATCGTTTATGAAAAAGAAAAAAAAAACGGTGTCTACCAATTACCTAGGTTTTTTTCCTGTAAATCTATGCATACAATTATTTCTTTTTTCATCAATATAACGTGAAATAAACGGATTATAAAGAATAAGTATGTTAGAATATGTTTTAAAAAAATGAAGGTTTAATGCTTTTTATATTACTAGATCTTGAACATCGATCTTGCTTTTTTAATGTCATGTACTTTCATATAAATCCTCTTAAAATTGAAATTTCGAAGAATAAGTAGATTTGTTTGGAACAAAGAAAAATATCCTAAGAAAATATATAAGATTATACGGAAAAAAGGAGTAAATCTTCTCTCCGGAGCATATCTTTTTTAATGTATATTGTACAAAATGTATTTTTTCTTATTTTTAGTATGCTCTGTTATGTACTATAATAATAAGTTTATATCAATATATATTTCAACACTACTTAAATAAAAAGATATATATTTTTGAAGTCCACAGATTTTTTTTATAATCTAATTCATTACAATCTCATAACTTAAGTGGTAATCTAATATTATTCTGTAAAAATATTGCTTGCCTGCAACACAGAAATCCGTTTGCCCTTTATTGCTTAAGAATAGAAAGTTCAAAGATTTTTCTGTTTCTCAAAGAAAAACAATTATCACATGTAGACGTTTAAAAAGGAGAAAAAACAATTTTAATGTATGTGAACTTTAAACACAAACTATGGATTTATTTTATTTTAAATTTAAAAAAAAAACATTAATTACTTATTTTGGCACGAGCAGTGTACCAAAGTGGGCTAGATTATCAGATTTTGAGACAGTAATTTTATTTTTTCTTACTAATTTTTATGAGACCCTAATGATTTCTGGACGTAAGCTTCCAAAGATTACATATTTAGCAAAAATTAAAATTAAAAAAAATATTATTTATTTTTTTAAAAAATTGCTTAGATAGCATCATAGATTTATGAGCTATATTTAAAATTATTTAATGAGGCTGCTTGACGTTTCCTTTCCAGCTAAATATAAAAATTAGTTGATGAAGTTAAAGCTAAGAAATTTGTGAGTTCTTTGGTCTGTAATCAGCTATAACTGATTTTAATTGCATCAAAAATAAGTTTTTATTTTTTTAAAAATTTATTACTTTATTTTATTTATTGTTTTCTAGGAGGTTGCTGTTAAAAACCACTGTCTATAACTTTTCAAGAATATTTAAGCATGGCTTTCCATACAAATGGCGTAGAAAATCATACCTGATTTAGGTATGTTTTTTTTTTTTTTTTTTTTTTGCTGATATAAATCACAACTTAACTAATTTGCACATTTTTATCTTTTTTTCTTACAAAATAATTCTTATTTATTTCTTAGGAAGCATTATCCTATATTTCTTCTTTATTTTAACTTAGAGGCCTGCATTTGGTATCAATTCACAAAATAATATCAAACTCCTAGATAATCATAACTTGCAATTAATATTAAATATTGATATTTAAAATGGATAATGATAGTTAAATGAATGCTATATATTTATGAAATTTAAAAAGAATAAAGTTAAAACAGATAATTTGTAAACAAAAGAAAAATTACATTCCACGACATTTTTTTTATTTCATTTCAAGTTATGTGATTTAATAATATTATATAAACATTACTCACACAGGATTTTCAAAATCATAGAAATTTTATTATAGAAAATATTTTTTAACAATATGGAATAGTTAATTAATTAAAATGAATAACAAATTCTAATTCTGAAGCTTAAATATATAAACTTACATATCTTCTTACAAATATTTCTTTCTTAATGGCTTATAAAGTTAACAATTTCCACAGTATATTAATACATACTTTACTTTAGCAAGTATATAATTTTTAGTATTTGGAAAAAATTAGGAGTATTGTAAGTATTATGATTTTATAATTTATGATTATTGCACTTTAATGAAATTTAGCGAATTACCGAAACTGTGATTCATTATTTAAAGGCTTATTTTCTCACTGGAGAACTCATAAAATGATTTAAAAATATTCAATAGATAATTAACACTTTTATATAAAGTGTAATTACCTCTAACTATTATATAAGTATACAAAGACGAAAATTACTCCACTTTAAAATAATGAGGCTTATTAACTTTATAGAACTAAATGCTGTTGCCTTATAGGAGTAATTCAAAATTCCTGAAGATGTCTAGTAGGCTCATAAGCTTGATAATATACCTCCCTTAAGTACCTCAAACATGTGTAAATATGTTCAATTCCTGAAAATGCACTGGCTAACCTATATCACAAGCGAATACTTGTTGATAAAGTATTACCTTACTATCCAGGGAGGTAATTCTTTTTCAACAAGTATTACCATTTTGCCATTTCTTTTGCACCTGATTCAGAATGATATATTGGTCCAAGAATGTTTTTTAATGAAACTGAGCATTAACTGTATCGTGACCTTCGATTGCGGGTATGAGAGGGACATTTCTCAATTTAAACTCTTTTACTTAGACTTTATGAGAATTGCTGAGAATGTTCTCCAATATAAACCCGAGGAGCAATAAAACTTATTAAACCTTACTATGTAAACCAGTGTTTCTATTCTAGCGGCGACCCAATTTTCAATCATAATTTTCATCACGCCCCTCCCCCTCTCTCCATACAACAACAATGTATACAATAATAATATACGGAATTGAATAATAATATACTTTGATGAAAAGATACAATATGAACTTTAATTATCAACCGTAAAAATTATCAAGATAAGTATTAAATGTTGTATATAATTTTATGGCATGCCCGTAGGGTAATGATGACTCTTGTTCTTAACTTATTATGAAATATACATTGTGCAGTACTAACACATTTATAAGTATATTATATCAATGTAAGTGTGTACTTAATTTTTATAATTTCAGAATGTATTTTTTTTTTTTTTGCTTCTCCATTAAATTAATAATTTTTTTAAAAAATAATCCTTTGTTTTCGACTTTTCGACATACTCGCGTCCTTTGTAGGGTTATCACGCCCCCCCCCTAGTGTGGCGCGTCCCACAGTTTGAGAAACGCTGATATAAATAAAATGTTACATCTATTATCCTGAACGCTCTTGCTGCAAATCTTGCTGAAGGCAATATGGTACCCTAAAAATCATCAAACTATCGAAAAATTTTTATTGGCTTATTTGATACCTCGATAAACATGTCCGCACAATTTCAAAGCTTTACCTGTGTTTATTTTCAAGTTATAAAGCAATATTTTATGCTGAAAAGCAACTACCACGCCCACATTCCAGATTATCTGCTAGAAAAGAGCTGATA